>CAJHQQ010002563.1:0-62398 GCA_905132885.1 Moricandia moricandioides
ACAGAAAAATAAATTTAAATAACCAAATTTACATTTACTATTTTAAAAAAAAATAAAAAAAATAGAAAAGAATAAAAAAAATTGAATTTCAAAGAAATCAAATATGATTTTAAAAGGTAAACCTCTATAAATATTGTTTCACATAGAAGTTAAAAAATCAATAAAACATACCAAATAAAAATTTTAATTTAAGATTTTAAAATATTAATATTTTCAAAAATATCTTTACCGAATAAAATATAAATATAATAGTTATCTCATTATAAACTTTTCGATTAAAAAATTCCCCTATTAGGCAATGGAACCAAGTATGTAGTTTTTACAAAATTAGGAAGAAGACATTAATAAAACTTTTTAATATGTTTTTTATATGCCATTCTAAAGATTTAAGGCTAATAAAGTCTACTAAGGTTTTTCTCATGAGAGGATTTTAACAACACTAAAAGAATATGGTCAGATCATTATTTTTCAAATGTCTAACCCTTCCAAAAAATATTATTTATATGAAATATGGTAAACAAGTAAAGGAATATTAAAAACAAATAAACTTAATATAGATACTATTTTGAAAATTAGCATAAATTTTTAAGAGAAAATACTTTTTTAAACATAAAATATAATTGTAAAAGTACAGATAAAATAAACCAAATTTACAAAAAAATATCTTTTTTAATTAATCAACTTGATATGAAATATTCCTAGAAATTTGACATAATATTTGGAATATTTTTAAGAAAAAAATATGATTTAAAAAAAAACAGAATGTAATTTTAAAAGTCCATATAAAATAAACAACACGTGCAAAACAAATGTAATTTAAAACTAATCAATTTGATACTTGATATATTCAGAAAACCCTCTTAAACAATTTTTAAAGAAGAATACAAAAAATTATTTTTATGTAGAAGATAATAAGAACTTTATTCACATATTGAATATTTTCATATAAAATATAAGATATTAATAACATATACAAACTCACAATTTTATTTAATAAATATTTTTATTTCATAATAATTTCAAAATAATATATAATTAATTTCATTTGTGAAACTGCATTCAAAGTATCCTTTATTATTATTTTTCTATTTAAATTTTTATTCAATTATACCTTTTAAATAACTACTATTTAGGTATTTTTTGGTTAGTATGTGTAAATGTATGAGTATCTATTATGTGCCCTCGCTCTTTGTGGATTTGATTCCTAAGTAATGCAATTTGACATTTCTTGGCAAGAGTAGTTATTAGGATTAATTTGATAGATTGCATTATTAAGAACATAAACTTTAACCCGCACGCTGTCAAATTTGGCGCCGTTGTCGAGAAGCAAGGATCGCCATTAAATTTATTTTCTAGATTTAGTCTAGGCTTTTTCATTACTGAAATTTACTATTAATTTATTTTTCTTGTCTTTCAGGTGCATGCTCAGCAGTACCAGAAGCAATAAGAACCAGGAATTACTCTTCTCAGATCCAGTTGTAACCGAAAACTCAATCAGCAAAAAGATACGTCAAGCATCGATCGACAACAGCATTCGACCACCGATTGACGCTTCTTCACGACCAACATTGATCGACAACACCAACACGGCATCGGTTGACATAGTTCACGAGTTCAGATGGTTTCGACTATAGTTTTGGTCCGAGATGAGAGAGGAGACATGTATAACCTTGAAGGTCATCTGTGTAATGCAACAAGTCAGAAAATTGATGATCAGGAGGCTGCAATCCATGAACCAAAAGTAGAAGCAGACGCTGCAGTAGCTCAACCTGAAGCTAATGCCCAAGCTGCTGAATAGACACTGGCATACTACAATCGTTCAGACCAGTTATATGCTAACAGATCCGCTATTCGTTCTACAGCTTTCCAGATGAACGAATTTGAGATCAAAACCGTCCTTCTTCGCACTTGTTGCGCAGACACCCTACCATGGATCGCGGCATGAGCATCCAATGGATCATCTGGGGCGGTTTGAGGATCGTGTATCTGTTATTAAAACCAATGGAGTCCCTGAGGACTATCTATTTTGTAAGCTCTTCAAGAACTCACTTGCTGGAGAGGCTTCACATTCGCTTAAGCAGCTACCACCAGGATCTCTGACATCCTGGACATACATTAAAAATGCGTTCCTACGCAATTTTTTTGATGATGCACGAGCAAGGGACTTGAGAAGGAGAATCGCTACATTTACACAGAAACATGGAAAATTATTTAGAAGCTATTGGTTCAGATTCAAATCCTACCAGAGAGACTATCCACATCACAGTTTCAACGAGGTGCAGCTGCTTAGCATCTTTTTCAAAGGTATTGATCTGCAGTACCATATGACTTTAGACACAGCTAGTGAAGGGAATTTCAGCCCTGGGATTCTACACGAAGCAACAAAACTTATTGAGAATTTGACGACTAGCAATAACACCAAAAACACTGATTATGAGAGGAAGAAATCAGCTCCAGCTTTGAGTAAGGAGTAGATGCTCCAGCTTTGAGGAAGGAGCAGATTGATGAATTCAAAGAAAATCTGGACAGTATTCAGAAGTTTCTCAAGAAGCAAGAAGTGAAAGCCATAGAAGAAGAATTTTTTGTTGGTGGAAATGATTTCAAGAGACAGGGAAATCAGAGCTACGACAGAAATTTCTATGGTGGCAACATGAGCAACTAAAATCAGAGTTCACAACAGCAGTGGACCTTTTGATCTTCTTACTATCAGAACCCACCTCCAGAGACTTAGGAGAGCAACTTAGGAGTTATGGTTGACAGGGTATTGGAGGAGCATCAACAGATGACTATGAATTTCAATGGAAAGATAGATGCTCTCTACATCAACCTTAACACAATGTTTGAGACTCTCAGCACTCATTTCAAGAAGTTGGAGAATCAAGTGGTCCAGACAAGTGAGGCCACTCAGAGACATGAGGCGCTGATTAGAGAGAAGGGGGGAAGCTGGTCAGAAACACCACGTCAGTGCACTGATAGGTGATGATTTTTGGCAAGAGGTGAAGAGAGAACAGCTCCAAGAGGGATATTTTCGAGTAGAAAGTGCTATGTCTTTCGGTAGTTTGCACTGGTATTGATCGACACCTATTGCTGAGCATCGATCGATGGAACCCTTAGATTATGTAGCTTCGTGTGAGTCTTCGAACATCAATCAGCGTCGAGACGTCAACATCGATCGACAGTCTTCAACAGCAGAACCAGTTCGTCTACCAAGTCTGAATGCAAGCTTGTTGGTCAAACATACAAGTATGGAGACTCCAGAACAGAATACTGATACACCTGAGCCAACGATAGCTGATAAGGCAATAGAAAGAAATTCTAGTAGGAAGAAGAAGATTCCTAAACATCAGCGCAGAGAAGCAACAAACAAAGAGATGGATGGCTTTGCCAAAAGAGTTTTTTAAATTCCTTTAGATACTCAATTTGATGAAGCGTACTATACTCATAGAATCTGGATGTTTTTCAGAGAATAAAAGGCGACAGATGAGGATATAGAGCACATGTTCAATGACCTCAGAGAGAAGGTGAAGTAGAGGATCACTCTCAAGAAGAAAAGTGACCCTGGAAAGTTCGTGCTTCCAAGTTTTGTCTAAGGCCACGAGTATCCCAATGCCCTCTGTGATACTGGATCAACAGTCAGCATCATGCCTACATCTATGAGAGAGAGAAGATGAGCATGAAAGTGGAGCCTTCTAGTGATTCATTCACTTTTGTGGGTCGCTCCAAGGTGAATTCAGAAGAGATAGCCAAAGACGTCCAAGTGCAGATTTGCAATGCCTTAGTCCCAGTAGACTTCCATGTGATGGATACCAAAATTGACTGGAACTCTTCTTTACTCCTTGGAAGAGCATTCATGGCTACAATGGGAGCTATCTGCGATGTTGTATTTATCCTTAATTGATTCAAATAAATTTTTGAACCTTTTAAGGTCAAGAACAAGGCTACTTTGATAGAATTGAGTGATGATCTAGGTTTAACTGCTACATGCTTCTGCAATTGCGAGAAATAGGAAGAGTCTACGGAGATAGCATCGATCGATACCCAACCCTTCACATCGGTCGATGGCACCTACATACAGACACTGCACGGAACCCACCCTTCAGAATCGATCGATACCTAACTTCAACAATCGGTCGACGGTCTCAGCATACAACAATCGGTTGATTTCAAACCTCAACCATCGACCGGCACTCATGCCACAGATCAGAACGAAGAAGACAATCTAGCAGATGTTGTCTACATTGGAAAGCAATAATGTGAGATGTCACCAGAGAACACCAACCCAGGTTACACATAACTTTACCCAGAAGAAGCAGCTGAGCATGATACATTTGAGTTATGGAAGTTTAGAGACTTCACCCGGTTGAACGAAACCAAAGATCCATCATCGATCGATAAGACACGTCTACTATCGATCGATGGTATCAATCGATAAGACACGTCTACTAGCGATCGACGATCTCATTGAATATGGATCTAGAGCTTTTTCCAACAACAACCGAAGAAGATTTTGTTGGGGGAAAAGAGATGAGTATGTGGTTTAGAGAGATGAGAATGGCAATGGACGAGCCATGGATGGCAGAATCATCAACGTGTCTAAGGAAGGCATCATGTAGATTCTTGAGAGAGACACCATGCATGAATATACTCATCTATCTTTGCTAGAGTATGTAACAGACATTCGCAGAGCCAGACCAGACACATCAACTTACAGCCAACAAGACGTTGACAACATGGTACAAGGAGTTTACAAAGCCCATGAGATAATTATGGATGACTATTACAAGGCGCTTGATGACCTGTACCACCCGTTCAACAACAATATTGGCTGGTTAACCACGTCCATGGAAGATATGAAGCAGAATATGGACTACACTCATCAGATTATTCAACAACAACAATCGATTGGATCAGTTAATTCAGCGTTGACCGACGGCACAACTAGGCCATCGATCGATAGTCATCACACAATATTTAGGCAGAGAACGGTAACAGAGAAGTTATTGGAATACAAGCTTGATGGATTTTACCTTTCTCAAGTCTTGATGAGGGATAGTATCTACCAGAGATTGGATGATATTTCAGAGCCCACAGATGCCAGGCTTAACATGCTGATGGGATGCATTCAAGCACTCTAGGAAAGGATGATTACAATGGAGACTGCTCAGATAATGATGAACAACCATAGGAGAAGAAGCTGTGAGGAGCTTCATCAGTGCATGGTTTGAGACGAACAGAGAATATGTGGATACCTGCTTTCCACATTGGTTCGATGAACAACCTTACTAGTCCACAAGTCCAAACGTCGAGCTTAAGACTATAACCAAGCGCTAAGTGGGAGGCAACCCACTGTGTAGTAAGTTTTAATTTGGTTTTTATTATTTAGTTATTAATTATGATTTTTATTTAATTACTTTAGGTTTTCAAAGAATGAGTAGAAAAGTTTGAAACCACCATCGGTCGACATCAACATGTCACCATCGGTCGACAATCCTTACAGAGTTTGGTAACTTCGACTTTCTCTATACCTTTTACTTATGATTTAATTTTTCCCTTAACCGAATTGGATGGGATAACACTGAGGACAGTGTTATTTAAGTTTGGGGGAGGTTTACTGATGCTTTAATTTATTTTGAGCTTTTATTTCTTATATTAACTTAAGTTTTTCCAAAAACAATTATTGAGTCAAGAAGGAGATTATGATAAGAAATTATTTATTGACTAACCACACTATAACACCGCTCTTAGACATGTTAATTGCAGAGATTGCAAGAGATGTCAAAGTGGATCATCATGCCATTAGATCGCACTTACTAACAAAGTTTGAAGGAACCAAAGATGATCTCCAACCTAATACTGACTATTTTGCTTGCTTTGGGGCTTGACATACATCAGATCGGATTCCTTCTTCAATTTTGTAAGGTATTAGTCTGTGTATTTCTGATTCTCTTCTCTCTCTCTCTCTTCAGCATCTATAAAAAAAAATTGAGATGATTTCCTGAGATGCAGAGAGGTAAGTACATTACCGATGACCCTATTATTATAATTCAAAGGAATCATCACACATTGTTGGAAGTGAGGGATATATACATTACCGATAACCCCAATATTCATCTACAATTTTGCCCAAAAGAAAAAAAACAAAAAAAAAAAGAAAGAAGAAATCGAAAATTAGATGACAAGATGGACTGTATCATCATCATTTTCCATTGAGTTTGAGATCTAAAAATATCCTAAGAAGAGAGAAAATAGGGAAAAAAAGATCATGAAAGACTTTATACATGTGTATGCAAATTTTCAGGAGTTGAGTCCACGTGTTCTTTGATCGATACTCCCAAGGTAAAGCATGCACTTTATTTTTATGCAAAGAAATGAAATCAGTAGAGGGGTGAGTCAAATTAGTATTTGTTGAGTTGCTGACATAATGGATTTGGTTGCTATACTAGGATGGCGTATAGAGTTTCTATCTTATTAGCATTATTTGATGTGGTTGCAATATAGTAGGGGTGATAGTTATACTTATACATTATGTGAGTCCCCGCTTTTCAAACCTCTTTCACATGCTACCTCTGTTTTGCTTGATACAAGCAAAATGTCAAATCTGCGGGAGTTGATATACCTTGTTATTTACCAGGTTTTAGAGTCTTCACAACTCCATGTACATTTTGGAGCATTATGGAGATCATGGAGCTTGTTAGAGTATTCAGAAGAGATATCGAGTAACTGTTTGTATTCAATGAAGTACGAGTCGAAGTCAAGCATGACCATCGATCGACGGAGCATCCTTGTTGTCGATCGACGGTCCATTCACAAAGTATTGGCCGACTTCAAGCCCAAGTCAAGACAAATTACGAGAATGCCGAGGAACAAGTTTTGACCTAGTTTATATGGGTTATGCCATTTTTTTAGGCACAACACCATGTTTTATTTATAGCTTTTAGTTTTCTTGCATTGAGTAATTAGTAGTTTAAAGGAGAAGATCTGAACTCCTTCAGAGATCTGACTGGAACCCCATTTATTATTCTATGCATTAAATTATTCAGTTCATCATGTTTTCTTTGATCATGTCTGAGTAATTCAGTTCATAGTGATACTAATGAATTAGCCCCAAAACAGGATTGCTAGGATGAAGTAATATTAATCTTTGGAATTGTGTTTAATGTTTGTGTTTTAGAGTAGCTAACCAAGAACCTGAACTTATGATATGGAGAACTACGAGAGTAGGTTCCGTGCCATAATTGATTTTACTGAGCTAGATTGTTAAATGCATGCAAGATCTGGTTTAATTAGCATAGTGGATGAACTTCCTGTATGAAATATGATCCATGTGTTAAAATTTGATTGGATGAGTGACTTGTGATTTAGTATATAAAGAATGACATTATTTTAAAAAATCGTGTAGATTATACAATCTTTAGGTTTATTTCAAAAATATTTTTCCAAAACATAATATGGTTGTGTGTTATTAAAATTTTAATCGTTGATGAGTAAATAACGATATTAATTCATTTGATTGATAAAATGCAGTTTGAAAATACATAAATAAATGAGCTAGTTAACAATATGCATTTTACATAAGTGAATTACTTTTATCATCATTTATCTATAATAAAGTTTTGTACACTTATTGTAAACCAATGAATGAATTGGCTCGGTATCAAAATACCAAAACGAACTATTATTTAAAAAAATAAATTGTGCAACAATTTAGATGATTTTTTAAAGCCAATACATATATAACTAAGAAAGGTTTAAATACGAAATTTCATTTTACCTTTTTATTTATTTGATGAGGTTAATTGTGTTGATGTTAATTATATTATTTTTTCGGCTTATCTATTTTATTTTGATGTATATGCTATTGTATTTCTTGACATACTTTATGACATAATTTATATCAATATTTTTTATGTTAATTTTGAAATAATTAACATATATATCAAGTTAGTTTTTTCTAGTTTTTTGTTTGTTTATCGTAGCTGATATTATAGGTTTATTTTTAATAGATTATTTTGTAGAAAATTAAGAATTATAAACATATTAAACTATAATTCTGATTTGGCACCTTTTTCTAATTTTAAATTATATCTATAATATTTTTACAGAATATAACCCTTATGAGATAGTTTTGTTTTTTTCTTTTAATGTCTTTTATATTAATTTTTGAATAAATTAGTATAAATATCAATCTAACTATTAAGATAATTTTACATTTTTTCCATTTATATTTTTTTAGTTTGTATTGATTTTATTTTTTACATACGGAAGGTTTTCTTTTAAAAAAATTGATTCGGTTTAAAAATTGTCCTTTTTGGTTAGTTAAAATTTTATGTTTAATTTCAAATATTTAGTTTATATATTAAGTTAATTATTTTAAATTATTTTTCGGTTTTGGCGTGAAAATACATTTTGGATAGAAAATACATTTTTGCGGTTTTAGTAGAAAAATACGTTTTGCAGTTTTGGTGGAAAATATTTCTTTTGAGGTTTTGAGAAAAAGATGTATTTTGTGCTTTTAGCGAAAATTTATCTAAACTTGAATATAGATATTTATTAGAATAAGGATAAATCTGTCATTTGAACTACTCATCTCTATCTAGATGCACCAATTTGATTTAATTCAGTGAGCCACTCGAATGAGATTTTAGGCTAAAATTTTAAAATTCATCTTGAGGGATCATTTGGATGATGTCCATTTAACACTAAACGACCATCAATCTTACCTTTCAGATAATTCGTTTGGATTGACAAACGAACATGTCATATCTAGAGAACTTTCTTAAAATGACCATGAAAAGCATTTCATCACAAATATAGTCATCAAAGATCATAATGACCAAAATTTTTCATTAAGAAAAATAAATAGACATTTATACTCATATGGTTAACTAATTTAAACTTAAGATTTAGATTTAAGTGGTAAGGTTGCGGATTTCACAAAGTTAAATAAATAAATACTACAAAACTAATTAAATATTTTAGAAATAGTTTCAACAAAAAATTTCGATTTCAAAATAAAAATTTGAAAACTAAAATTCGAAAAAAAATGTAAACAAAAAGAAAAGTTAAATTTAAATATTAATCAAAAATAAATTTTATATTTTTTTTATTTAAATAGTGATGTCTATTTCAATACCTATAAAATAAAAGTGAAAAAATCTTTTACCTCTTTAATAAAATCTGTTTTGATAATTTACGTCCTTAAAAATATTTTTGGCCAAAAAACCTATTTTATGATCATTTAAAAGAATTGCGCATGCTGACCAAAAAAAAGACAGAAAAATAGAAAATTGCGCATATATCTATACTTCACCGATTTATGTAAACATAGATATATTAAAGAACTTATCATTTAACGCATATAGTTTGACAAGAAAAAAAACAGGGAGAATAAACGTTCTGAAAATGTTGTGTGAACAAAGTAAACTGTACAGCGCCTAGTAGAGTGTCAAAGGGAGGCAAACGAAAAAAAAAAAAAGAGGAATAGAGAAACACAGCTACTCATTCAACTTTACCTTGGCATATAGATATGTAAAGCAAGCAAAAATGGCTTTCAGACGAAGCAAAACCTTGTAGTCTTCATCCTCGGTCTCTTTATCGTCATTCTCTTCAATGTTTCCCCAAACCTCCAGCCATCATCCACGTTCTCTCTATCTTCCTCCGTCTCCTCACTATCTTCTTCCTCTTCTCCTCTTTCTCCTTCAAACAAAAATTTTACTTGCCATGGTTTTTTGGACATCCTTGCTTTGGCCGGTGAAGAGGTTGAACCTTTCTTTCCAACTTTGGCTGGTGGTGTCCTCATGTTTGGCTTAGCTCTGCTCTGTTGTTTATTTGCCTGGCTTTTACCGTTACTAGCGTGTTCCCTGTAAAAATCTTGGTCACTCCCTTCTTCCAACTACTTCTTAGCAATACTCTGTCAAGCTTGTTCGTGAGGTTTGTTGTTTCAGAATTCTGATTAGCTATAACTCATCACGTAACAAAACCTTAGATCATTAACTCTTAAACCTTTCACCAAGACATACCTTTACTGAAAATGTTCCTGCGGGAAGCTTTGTAGTAAGAAGCTCCCTGAGATGACGAATAGCCTTGACTTTGTTTGCGAGTATGTCAAGCAAAGGAAGCAGCTCTTCTGACTGTAATTCCTGAGGGTTAGATTCAACTACATCAGTATGTCAAGGACTGCAAGTCCCACTGCTGAAATGGAAAACAAGTGCACCAATGCGGTATTTGATAACTTCGTATTTGGCCGCTTCTATTTGAGCTCTCAATGCATGAATTTCCTAAGTTTAAAAAGTGAACAGTGTCTAACTAAATTTAAGTGAAAGTAAAAGACCTTCTGCATCTCAGACTCAGTGATTGCAGAAGTAATGGCCTCAGCGTTTTTGAATGGAACACCTAAACTCCTAACTTTTTCACAGAAAACCAATTCAACATAAACCCTATAAGCCTACTTGCCACTCCTCACAGAACCAAAAACCCTTAAATATAAATTCAACAAGATACAAAGATTCGTTAAGAGAGCCTTCAATACTACAAGGGTAAACAGATAATGTTACCAGAGCCAAGGTGTAGACCAGAAAAGCACGCTCCCCATTGACTTTAGTTGAGCTCCGAGATTTGCCGGAACTGGAAGGGATTAAGCCGTAAACTGAGAAAAACAAAATCTTTTATATCAAACATAGAAGTTGTCATAGATCCAAAATCTTGCGAGGGGAAAATAAGGGTGTTGACAAAAGATAAAGCTCTATTGCTATTCAATATATTCAAGCATTGCAGGACATTTTTCTTGTAAATACAGTGGCTGGAGAATGAACCTGGATCAGTTATCTTCAGTGGCTTTTTTCAACGAATACGAGCCACATGAGAAAACGGCTCATGGGCTGCTTTTGGAACAGGTTTTTTGGCGGTGTCAGGAACTCCAAAAACATTCCAAAACCTCAGATTCTCGTCTCCTGCTGCTGAAACTACAGTACAACCATCTGGACTCTGGGTCATAGATAGAACTCTTGATGTATGACCAGAAAGCTCAGCCATTTTCACCATCGATGGGTACTTCCACAGTGTGAGCAGAGACCCATGTGAGCTAAGCAGCTCTCTTTCCTTGTTGCTCCATAACAGAGAAGAAACTTGGGAACCAGTGTCAACCGAATTCAAGCAAGCCCCTGTTTGAGTGTTCCAGAACTTGATCTTCCTATCTTCTTCACCACCGCCAGATGCAAGCAAATTGCTTTGGAAAGGACACCAACCGAGAGCTTTAACAGCAGATGTATGCCCCCTGAGCCTGTGCATCCACTGCGTAGAACTAGAACGATCCCATATGTGTACTAGACTGTCTTTGCCACCACTAGCTAGTCGCTCGCCAGATCCTGACCACTTGAGCCCACAAACCTCTTGAGTGTGACCCTTGTAAGTAGCCACAACGTATGAAATGATCCGAACATCGTTGTTGAAGATACGCCCGTCCATATCTCCGGTTGTCAGTATGTGACTGTTCCACGCCAAGGAACCAACTCGTGTGTGGTAGCAACCTTCCAATGTTCTCAGTAGACTCTTGGTTTCACAATCCCAAATGTGTACTTCACCATTGTTGAGCCCAACTCCAAGATTGATACCATCATGTGCCCAGTTTATACTTGTGACAGGTCCTTTATCTTCATCATACGTGACAAGCTCAGTCACAGAGCCAGTGAAAGCATCCCAGAGACAAACAGAGTTGTCCAAGGCAATGGCTAAGACATTAGCACTGCTCCAGTCGATAATGTTGAGGTAGAAGTCATCGACAAAGCCAGGAGCATCCAAAGTTCTCTCGGAACGCTGAGGAATGCGTCTAGGAGGCTTCAAGGGTTTAAAGTGTTGGTGAAGAGAAGAAGCAGATTTATCCTGGACTGAAGGAGAAGGTTTGTTCCTGAAGGCGAGGATTCGAGTTCGGTTAAGATTCATAGTCTCAGCTAATTGCTTTCTATAAGCTTCTTTGGATGAACTTACCTCTTCTTTTTCTTTTACTTCTCTGCCTTCCATAAGAGCAAAGTGAGCATAGTCGAAATCCATGGCGGATCTGTTCGGTATGAATCTGTCAAGCTGTAAGAATACACATAAGAAAAGAAGTCAGTACGACAAACCCAACACGAGATTCAGAGAAGAATTTTATGAAACAGAACACAAATAGAAACCCTAGTTATTGTAATTAAACGATTCAACAATTTTGAAACGGACATAGAAACCCTAATTCGACAGAACACAGGAAAATAGAAACCCTAATTCTACGAAACTTACGTTTTCCTTGGAGGTGTTTTTGGGAAGAAAGTTGCGTTGAAGAGGGATTCTAGCCTGCGCGTTCAAGTAGGAGGAAGTGTCCATCACTATTGTACCTAAGCTTTCGTTATACAACCAAAAGAAAAAAGAAAAGAAAAAGAGTAGAAGACAAAAGAACGATGATGGCTGTAATGAGTTCGAGAAAGCCCGCCAAACCGTGTTCGTCTAAGAGAGAGAGAGAGAGAGAGAGAGAGAGAGAAGGTAATTTAAGGGGGTTTCTCTCGCCAACAAAAAAAAAACGGTTCTTCTTCGTTAATTTCCTTTTTTTTTTATAAAGCCACCTTTTTTTTAATCTTCTCCACGTCTGGAACAGATCAAATATCAAGAGAATTTTAAAATATTCAAATTCGTTGGATCCGTAAAATTGCTATCCAAATTCGAATTTGGACTTTCCGGATATATGAACACCCGCATATATTTATATCCGCTTCTTTTTTTTAAATAAAAATTAAAATTAAATAAAAAATTAACTAATTAACCATTTATCTAGTTTATTTAATTTTTTTAAAAACAAATTTGAAAACTAATTGAAATTTAATAAAATTGAAATTTCAGTTATTTTATATAAAATTATATATATAATTATATTTTAAATATATATATATATATAATGGACTCGGATCCGTATCCCGACCTAAAAGTTTTTTATACAGATCCAGACCCAACGATATCCATTTTTTGGAGCAGATAGGAGAAATTTTTGGGTAGGATAACGAATATCGGATATTATTTTGAGAAACTTCTTTAAAAAAATCTTTCTAAATCATTTATGCCACCTAGGCCTAGATCCGATTGGATATCCGAGTTATTTTAAAATATCCGGATTTATCGGATCCGTAAAATTGCTATACAAATTTAGATTTGGGCCTTCTGAATATCTCTACTGAAATTAAAATACCCACGAATATCTGGATCCACATTTTAAAAAAATAAATTTAAAACTAACTAATTAACCATTTACCAAGCCTATTTAAAAATATTTTTTAAATTATAAAATCATTAAAATTTAATAAAATTAAAATTTTAGTTATTTAATAATATATATATATTTAAAATATTTTTGGAATATGTAATGGACGCGGATCCATATATCCAAACCTAAGGTGGTGTTATTAGTTGATGGATTTGAATAGAATATAAATCTAAGAACAATCTATTGTTATTCAATAGTTGATTTTAATTCTTTTTTATAAATTTATTGTTATGAGTCTTGTATTTTAAAAAAAAAATATTGAAAGAGTTTAAGTCAAGTGTTATTGATTCTTGTATTTAAAATATTTTTTTATTGAAAGAGTTTAAATCTAGTGTTATTGGTTCTTGTATTTATAATATCATTAATATAAGAATTTTAAATTTGTCGTTATTCAATCTAAGATTTGGAATAAGGATTTAAAATTTAGTGTTATTCATGTATGGATTGATTTTCATAGTAAAAAGAGTTATAACAAAGTTGAATATGATTTTGATATTGCTTTTATGAGTAAATTTTAGCAATTAAAATCCAAGCTTTACCCAAAGATTTTCAGTTAAAATTCAAAGTTATCAACTCACTTTTTTTTACGTGTGCCGTCTTTGTTTTTTTTCTTTCACATTCTTTTGATCTTTGAAAAAACAGACGAGACTTATCATGGTGAAACAAATTTTGTAATTTTAAAATATTGACTCAAAGTGTGTATTTTCATCCTAGGATTTTCAACGTTACATTTTATTGCTCCAGCAACGAAGGTATGTATTCTATCAATTTTTTATTCCAAAAAATCATCTTCAATGCTCTTTTGACTAACAATAATCAATGATTAAATTATAATTTCACAAGAGTTACGAATCTATGATGATATTTGTTGTGAAACGAATAAGGGGAATATTATATCTTATTGCTTTCTTGTGTTATTCAATAAGTACAAATGGGGATACATATATATATTAGAGGCCAGCCGACATTCCCATCATTATAATCGATGTGGGATGTCCCTTCCTTAGGATAAATGTTAAACATAAACCAAGAGATAAATGGAAAGTCTTGGTCCTTATCCATCCAAGATGGTATATTCCTTTGGGCTTGATTTAGATTCCTTTCGGTCCGTCTGGCCCATCTATATATCGAGATAAGCATGGCCCAATCCTACTCGGTTATTGCATCCATTTCCATCTGATTCATAACACTCCCCCTTGGATGTTATAACCATAATGAGCTTGTAATACGTTTGGTATGTTGCCTCGTTAAAACCTCTCTATGGTAACCCAAAACCCAATGTGGTAAAAGGGAAGCCATAGACAGGAAAAAGAGTACAACCGTATTACTCCCCCTGATGAATGCATCACCATAGATCCTTCAGTCTTCTAGTCTCGTGAACCACCTTCTGTGAGCAGAGGTTGGTTGAAAATGAATCGGTTGTGACTATCACTTGACCGTATTTGCATTCCTTGGTACTTGTCTTCCTTATCGTACGTGCTGATCCATAGCTTTGATAAGTATTCTTCATGCGTGTCCCTTTGTTATTCACAGGTTGCCTTTTAGTTAGGACATGCTTCCTCTTAATAAGTATCCTTTCCACATGAACATCTCGCCTTATCTATATGATTTCAAGGTCGAACCATCATGTTTGGCCGGTTGAGTCACTATCGATCATCGATCCCTGGGATTATTATCGGATGTATGGCTTAGACCATCGACCACATCAATCACTTTTGGAATCAGGTGTGATCAATACACTTCTGGACGGTATACCCTTGTCTGCTACACGGATGCCCAAACTTCCGGATGACTGAATATCATCTGCGATCTTGATTAGTGTCTATAATCTTCATGAAGTTGTGAAGCTTCCATGAGTGGAATCATAACCTGTTCATAATCAAACAAAGTTGAATCTGCAAAACAACTTTCCCTTTCTGGGTTGGTTAGTATGGTTAATGTAAATAAACTTTCAACCTTTCGTCATGTGAATAAAGAACGAAGTATAAATTTACCATTACCTTTATTTGTCATCAGCTGAATTTTAAATTAGGCATAGATATATCCAAGCTGATGGATTATGGTTATGATTGCTATATCCAATTGATATAGAATTAGTTATCCATTTGAAGCAATGGTTTCCCATTTGGCATTTCTAAACAAGGATTTTAGCATTCGTGGTCGGATCATGTATGTCATGACCTTCTTTTCTTAACCACATCCATAGCTATAGGTTCCTTGACTTTTATGGACTTAACGACTATGTGATCAGTCATGACCATCTATCGGCCATTTTATTATCTAATGAATAGTTCATCGACCATAAGGTTTCTTGGTCGAATGGCCCTAATCGATCATTGGGTCAGCTTTACTGCTGCAATCGTATGATCAACCATTCTGGTTTTCAAATCATGTGGTCTATACCAGGTTTCCTTCGGCCACATATTTTAGGTAGGCTCGTAGGTACCTTACACATGATAACCATATAGTAGACCATTTGGTCGATATGATAATCATGTTCCTCAGCCGTGGGCATCATGACCATTTGGTCATTACTTGCACCACATATGGGCCGACTAGAATGAAGTGGTTCCGTTTATCCTTCGACCATTCTGGTCTTGTACGGACATTCGGTTTGGTTCAGGTCCTTAGACAATGGTTTTATGTTCAATCAACGAATTCCGACCATAGCTCTTACAGACGACTTATGGTCGATATGGATGGAACCAATTGTTCTTTATAACCGTTTCATATTTCTTTCAATATGTTTTGGTTTAGGAAATAACCATGAACCATATAAGCTGGGATCTGAGGATCCAAACATTATGATCATAGCATGTCTAAGAATCAAAATCGATAACTTGTATCGTTTTGGAATTGACAACTTTCTTTCAAGTTGGTTAGTGAATACAAGGAATTCCATTCTTATAATGAATACATGAACTGATAATGATGGTTGTCGTGGAACTTATTCAATAATTATCATACGCAGCTGCAGCCTTATCAGTTCTTAGCTGGCTAAGGAACAAAGCCGTTTCTATGAGAATTTCTTTTCTCATCTTATAGTACCTTTAGTACTTTTATCCAGTGATTAATGTACTGCTTACTACATCGTCATTTCTTACAAGACATTTCATTGTAGTAGCGTCCACCACAGATGTTATAATATGTTCCTTGGTCTCTGTGAGTAACCTTGTATAACCAGCTATGTTTAAAATGCTGTAGGCAGGAACATGTACGTCTTAGACCACGTTACCATGTCCATCTATCTCACGGTTTTAACCTACTCACACGACCCCATTCACTGGTTTGATGGCGTTCTATGGCCAATACGTCCATCGCTTCAATAGGTTCTTTAAACCTATAAACCCCACGCATCTCTTGAGTATGAGTACTCTCATGTGGGTTAATTGATCCTCGGTTTATTTTCAAGTGCTACTTTGTATGAGCATTCTTATATCATTGGTATCGATACCCTTTTCTGCGTTCCATTGTGTTCCAGACATGTCATAGCAGATTGCAATCTTATTACCCTCAATACTTTGGTGTTTTGGCGTCCCAAATCACCTTAAGTACCATGGATTTTGGCGTCCCAAATTCCATTGTGTGGTATCTTGTATTGTGGTCGACCATATCTATGTCTGGAATGGTTTCCATTTATGACCTCAGGAAATTTCATGCACCATTTTATTTCCTCCGGTTTTATGTTATGGAACATATTGGTCTATCTTGTATAGACTCTGTAGCAACTTGATTGTGTCTCTACTAGGACAACAATTTATTTGGTGCCGGCTGGTATTACTTTAGGGTCAATGTGTCTGGCATCTAGTTTTATTAGTTTTGGACGTCTTATCTTTGCTTGTCCTAGGATCTTGCCAAGACACTGATGGTTAATACCATTCTATTCATGGTTGATACCATTCTCTTTACCAGCTTATAACTTTCTCCTTTAATGTTGGATGGTCGGATTACTGAGGCAATCCGTGAACCTGGCCACTTAGTCTGATCACCCATATTTGGCTCAAAGTTCCTTTAAGATTCGTGGGAGAAAGTTGTACTCCCATCCAACATATATTCTCATCCTCAATCCTCTGCGGAGGTTCCATCTTAAGTAGCACATATGTCTGTGGTGGAATACTCAGATTTCCTTAAGATGGTATATGTCTGGTTTATGACCCTTGACCTGAGATGAGAATATCTATGCTCACTTATATGGCCTGATGCATATCATCTTTACACATGTTTACTCATGATGTCCTTAAGCATAGTACACGAGATTTAGTGTGCTTATGGACCACGGGATTTGTCCTCACTCCCCCTCATAAACATACTTATAATTTCGTGATGCTTAGGGCAATGTAGCCTGATGAGTTTCCCTTGTGTACATGTTACACAACGTGAGATTTTATGGGATAACTCTTTGTGCCTTTACATTCTTTGCATCAAGTTTTGGACTCGGATGGCTAATCCGGTCATGCCATTTAGTGTAGAATCGTGTGGTATACCAAACTGGTTACCATGGCTCTTTGGCTTGTCTCATACTGATCCTTAGCATAGTTTAGATCAGAGTGTATAGTCTTTGACCACATTCCTTATAAGGCTTTATAATTTTTGAAACTGATGTTTCTTTTGCCCATTGGTTTGATATGGAAACCGTATATACTGAGGTATATAACTCAATGGGTCTTTAGGTGAATGAATTCGTGCCTTTCAGGTAATGCCATTTGTGGTGTTAACCATACTTATGTTGTCATTTATTAATCAGGAAATCATCAAGCAAATCAAACAAGATAATTTCATTATAAAATAGTAAATGACAAGTACTCTAAGTAAATGCAAATCATAAGTAAAACATGAATTCAAAGTAACACAAAATCAAAACAATGAAATCAAGAAAACACGAAGTCATGATGTCGAGAGTTTTAGTCTATGTATAGACCGGCCTCACAATCCATATTTTTCCATGCGGCCATATCGGCTTTATCTTGCTCATCTCTAGCCTTATTGGCTTCGAGGAGCATCATCTCTTTATGCTCTTTCAAGGCTTTCTTAGATCTTTCGATGACCTCTCTGGTCTCACGCCTTCTTTTCTCATCAGCTGCTATGCGATCAATTAGATCATGATAAGAGTTGAAACCCTTAGGCCTGTATAGCAATACACGGTCCTTAGCAGCGATTGTGGAACGAGTTTTCTCCAACCGATCTTTATCGGTGATTTCTATGTCACATAGTTTGAGACTACGGACAATGTATGTCAAAGCATCATTATAATCGTCCACGGATTCAAAATCCCTGAGTTTGAGATTCTCCCATTTGAGTGTGGCTTTCTCACGTGCTGCCACAATGTTTCTGGATTTTAAAATTATCCAAAGATCATGAGGATCTTCAATATGGGAGTGTTGATCTCTTAACTCTTCAGTGAGATGGTAGCGCATGATGGTTATTGTTCTATACCTTTCACTTTCAATCCCGTTTTTGCCATGAGTGACATATCCCCAAAGTCCTTTAGACTTGAGGCGGGATCTAGTGTCCAATGCCCATTCTATATAATTATCTCCTGAGGGAGTTAGGGCGGCATAGTCTCTAGGCTCGAATCTCGACATCTGACATATGAATTCATAGTAAGTTCATGACAATCTTAAAAGATGTTTCTATATGCATGTCATGCAATCAATATGATTATGATGCTTGTTTTTTAAACAAGTATGTATTTCGGTTTTATAAACCTATTCCAATTATAATTGGTAAACCTACTTTGTAAACCTAATCAAGTTATGACTAGTAAATCTAATCATGTTATGTTTAGGGAACCTATTAGGTTTAGGTCTTTAAATCAGGTTTATGGTTCATACTTGTGTATGTTATCAATCTAGAATTTTAGTTTCTATGTTATATGCATTCAAAACAATCATTCAAACAAGCAAGCATAACATATCTTTCTAGTGAATCTAATTAGATTGTCATTAGGTTTAGTGGTCGATATGGACCTTAGGGGTTTGGCGATTTCTAAACTAGGGTTCAGATGATTGGGATTCTAATCATGCATAGATTAGCAACCTAGTAATTTGTTTCTAAGTTCAATTTCAATCAAGATGATTCAATTGTCCGATTTTATTATCATGCATTGCCATATGGCTAGTGTGATTATCATGCAATGCATCTTATCAATCCTATATGATCAACTAGTGTTTATAAACTTCTAGGTTTAGGTTTTACAATCATATGGTCGATTTTAATTTGAAATAGGTGTAGAGTTTTGTTTTAAACAATCCTAGTAATTATATTCTAGGTTATCAATCAAAACAAAGCAAGCAAGCAATCAATCAATTCAATTTCAAATTTAGGGTTTATAAAATTAGGTTTTAGAAAATCTTATCAATCTTAATTAAAACTAGGGTTTCATTGATTAACAACCTATCACCAGGTTTCTATGTGATTTTCAATAAGACTACTCAATCAATCAATGAATTCAAACAACAGATGTGTTCCCTAGATGATCAGGGTGAGGTTCTCTAATATATCCATCAACTTAGTGAGGATCTATAGATTAATTTGTAAACTAGGGTTTTGATCGAGTTTACCTTTAGTCTCCAATCGGGTTGTAATGGACCACCGGGTGAGCTGGACTGGTCGCGGGATGTGTACGAGCTGGTCGCAGGTCCCTTTGTCCTATCGGGTGATGATTTGGTGAGTATCGGGTGTCCTGGGTGCTAGTACGTGGGTCGTATGGTGTGAACTGCTATCGGGTGGAGGATTGATGTGTATCAGGTGCTGGATGAGTGCCTGTGATCGTTGGGGTGTGGATCAACTGGGTAACCACTATCGGGTGGTGATTCTCGTGGGTCTAGTGATCGTGTGTCCGCGCAGGTAATTGTTATCGTGAATGGTGTGTGTACTCGGGAGTAGGGTTTGGACTTGGTTCTTGGATGAGTCAAGTAACCTCTATCGGGTCTGCTTCGGCTGTATGGTGATTCCAGTGTGTATCGGGTGTTGGTTCGGTTATGAACTGTCTGTTGCTCGCGGATCGTCTGGAACGGATGCGGGTAAGGGCTTACGTGGGTAAGCTTCTGTCGCAGGTAACCTCTGTGTAGGTATCAGGGTTAAGGTTTATGCGGGTAAGGTTTGCGTATGTGGAATGGTACGTACGCGGGTAGGTACTTATGCGGGTAAGGATGGTTCGCCGGCTAGGATGTGCTGCGGATGGTTCGATTAAGAGGAGAATCGAATTTCTTTGATGATGAAAGCTTTTGGTGAAGAATCAATGGAGATTCTCAGACTTTAGGATTAGGGTTTTTAGACGGCTGGGTTTAGCTAGGGTTTTGGGAGACTATCGTGCTGATAACGTGTTGTGAAACGTAAAGGGGAATTGTATATCTTATTACTTTTTCTTGTGTCTCAAATAAGTACAAGGTATGATACATATATATACTAGAGGTCCAGCCGACATTCCCATCTATACAATCGATGTGGGACGGCCTTACATAAGGATAAATGGAAAACCTAATCCATGAGAGAAATAGAAAGTCTTGGTCCTTATCCATCAAAGATGGTATATTCCTTTAAGCTTGATTTAGATTCTTTTCGTTCCGTCTGGCCCATCTATTATGCCGAGATTAGCATGGTCCAATCTACTTGGTTATTGCATCCATTTCCATCTGATTCATAACAAAGTTAAATTTTTATCAAATTTTACATAGTTTAATTATAACTAGATTTTGACCCGCACATCTGTGCTGGTAATTTTTCATTTTATTAATTGTAAATTTTGAAAAATATGTTAATGTACCAATTCAATAATTTTTCATATTTAATTCATATATTAATTCTAATTTAATATAATATATAGATTATACTTATAAAATTTCTAAAATAGCATAGAATTTGCTTCAATAATAAAATCTTATTTATAATAATATTATATTACTAATTACTAAATTAATGAATGAAATTATTTAAAAATATTTAAATTTTTAGTAAGATCTTGTTAGATTTTCTACAACAGATTTTATTATAACTGATTATTAATAATATCCTAATAATTAATAAAAGTATTTAAAATGTTTTATTTTTAATATATTAATGTAATAATCAAATAGATGTAATTGTTGAAATGGACCAATATAACTATTTATGGTAGATAAAAAATTGTACTTCTCTTTTAATAGAGAAGATATCTTCCAATATCTTTATCATTTAATTTGAAATACAATTGGATATTTAAAAGAAAATCTAACAAAATATTTTTGGCATCCCTTTAAATTAATCCCAAATTATTTAGTTAAAATTCTAATTATCACAAAATATCATTAGAAATTAAAATTAATTAATTTTTATTTATATAGGAAAATTAAAAATTCCTTTAAATTAACAAAATATTTTTGGCATCCCTTTAAATTAATCCCAAATTATTTAGTTAAAATTCTAATTATCACAAAATATCATTAGAAATTAAAATCAATTTATTTTTTATTTATAAACGAAAATTACAAAAAATCTAAAAATACTTTAAATTATATTTTATTGATAATAATAATTTAAATTGATTAAGTTTTGAAAAATATATTTTAAGAAGATTTTAAAATGATTCTGTATCTCTTGAAACTCCAAATATCTAGTTTGATGATGACAATAGAATAATGAGGGGATAAATTTTTTGAAACTTTCATATATATACAGATTTATTAAAAGATGCAAATACCACGTTTTTTTGTAACTTTGAAAATATCACGTTGACTCCAAAGGAATATCATTTCAGAAGCAAATGAGACATCGTTATGTAAAATAGAGATTACTTCAAATCTTTTGTTCACATTTTTGTTTGCAGTTGTCTGTTGATGGCTAATGGGTTGATTGCAAACGCAAATTGAAGGTGAACACAGAACACAACTCACATGTGACTCAAATGTTTTCCCCATCGTGTTATAGTCAGCTTTGTAATTCGATGGTAAAAGTACAATGGCAAATTGGCCTAAGAGAGAGTAGAACTCACTCACGACGTTCCAAATATATCAGTAATTAGTATTTCGGGTCATAAGTTTGTCTAATACTTCGTGTGCTACGTAATGATGAAGTTTGGGTGGTTAGCCAAATAAGTCTGATGCCTTTTTCGATGCGTGTCCACATCAGTATTAATATGGAAAAAGCTATTTCGTTTATTTATGCTCTAATCCCAGTTTACATGAAGATTCATTTAGTTTTCAACATAACAATATTATTATTTAATAAAAAATATTGCTTCAAAGTTCCAATTAAATAAGATAGATTGTTTATGCCAGATGTGATAACATAATATATAGAATTTACAAGCCAAAAATATGTCTCTCGTAGGTGGACAAGAACAAAAAAGGAGTAACACATGAGGGCACATAGACTTACAAACATATGAAGGTATACATGTAAATATGATGTATGAATACCCTAGACATATACTTGTACAAATACTTGTACAAAGACAACTTATGATAATAAGATTCAAAGTTTATATGGTATCAGAGCCATCCAAACAAATAGCCTAAATTTTTCTTTTCTGCCGCCTCTTCCCAACGTTAACTATGGGATCAACAAATTCTCCAATCCATGTTTACGAAGCAGTCACCTTCAATAACCAAACATTATTGAGTGCCAATATGACGAACGTTGCGAAACTTACCAACATCAACTGCTTGATGTGGAGCCGCCAAATCCATGCTCTATTCGATGCGTATGAGTTAGTCGGATACCTTGATGGATCTCTCATCATACCGCCAACGACAATCACAACGGATGGAGTCCAAGCCGTTAATCCTCAATACACTCATTGCGAGCGCCAAGATAAACTCATCTATAGTTCCTTGGTGGGGGCCATATCACCAACCATCCAGCCTCTCTTGTCTCGTGATGAGACTGCTGCACAAATCTGGGAAGTCCTTGTCTCCATCTACGCGAAGACAAGTAACATGTTAAGCAGATCCATCAGCAAATCAAGGAGTGGAAGAAAGGCACAAAGTCGGTTGATGAATACATCCATGGCTTCATTACCAGATTCGATCAACTAGCCATCCTAGGTAAGCCGATAGAACAGGAAGATCAAGTCGAATATGTCGTTGATGGTTTGCCAGAGGAGTACAAAGCGGTGGTTGATCAGATCAAGAGCAAAGATGAGAATCCGTTGATAAATAAGATTCACGAGTGCCTGCTGAACCATGAGGTTAAACTTCAAACTTCCAACACCAATGGTCTCACTACTATTCCGGTAACTGCAAAACTGGCGACAAACAACAACAACAACAACAACAACAACAACAACAACAATCGCTCAGCCAACAACAACCGCTCCTACAACAATAACCAAAACAATCAGAGGAATCAAGGTTGGCAACAAAACAACACCCACATGAGTGACAACTACACGCCTAGAACTTATCAAGGAAGGTGTCAAATTTGGTCAGTCCATGGACATAGTACAAGAAGATGTCCACAACTTCAACAATCACAGCGATCACACTCTGACATGATGCAGCGACAAACTCCATTTACTCCATGGCAACCACGTACTAGTCTCTCTGTCGAACTAGCATACACTGCCAACAACTGGTTACTTGACAGTGGTGCAACGCATCACATTACAACCGACCTCAGCAACTTGTCAATGCACCAGCCTTACACTGGAGGAGATGAAGTCCTCATTGGAGATAGTTCTGGTTGGCAATCTGGCATACTGGTTTTACCACTTTACTTCAAACTCCAAACCCTTATCTTTACACAGAGTCCTTTATGTACCTAATATTCACAAAAACCTGATATTTGTCTATCGTTTATGTAACATTAACTGTGTCTTTGTTGAATTCTTTCCGGCACATTTCTAGGTGAAGGATCTCATCATGGGGGTCCCGTTTTTCTAAGGAAGAACTAAGGAAGAGCTGTACGAGTGGTCTCTAACACCGAATGTGACTGCTTTCATCTCAACCACCTCACCAAAAACGACCACCACCTCATGGCATTCATGATTAGGCCACCATCCTCAGCTATCCTAAACACAATTTTTTTCAGTTTTTCTTTACCAGTTTCTACTTCTTCCAATAAACAATTGTCTAGCACTCATTGCCTTATCAATAAAATTCATAAGTTACATTTTTCTCAAACATCTATTACCTCAAGTCGCCCCTTACAATATGTTTTCTCTGATGTGTGGAGCTCTCCGATTAACTCTGTCGAAAACCACCGCTATTACCTCATTCTAATAGGCCAGTATACTCACTATACATGGTTTTAGCCACTTCAGAAAAGTCCCAAGTTTAAGAAATTTTCACTGCTTTCAAAGCATTGGTAGAAATCCATTTTCAAACCAAGATCGGAACTCTCTATTCCAAAAATGGCGGCGAGTTCATAGCATTGAGGTCGTACTTGTCGCAGCTCTCACCTTACCACACCACTACACACGCCTGAACATAACGGTCTCTCCGAACGAAAACACCGACACATAGTAGAAACTGGAATGACTCTCAGGTCTCAATCTAGAGTACCTAAAGAATATTTGAACTAGGCTTTCGCCACCGCTGTTTATCTCATCCACCCTCAACCCACACCGGTTCATCTCTGGTGACCGTACCATAAAATCTTCCAAATACTGCCTAACTACAATCGCCTTAGAATCTTCGGTTGTATGTGTTACCCATGGCTTAAGCCATACAACACCCACAAACTCCAAAAGAAATCAAAACCCTGCGTCTCTGTTGGATACTCCTTAACAAAAACAGCCTACCTCTGCCTCGATCCATCAACCAGTCGAGTATATGTCTCCCGCCATTTCCAATTCGACGAATCGATCTTCCCTTACAAACTTCAGACCCGATCGATAAACAAAAAAGAGGATGACAACACCACCTACTCGCAATCATAATCACCACCGGTCACATAGGTTCCTCGTAAAGCTTCTCCCACTGCTCCAATGCCAACAACAATCGCGACCCCCAGTTCAAACCTTCACCCACCGTTGCTTCCTCCACCAGCGACTATGTTAGTGCCGGAAAATTCATTAGTTAACACAGCCACTACCACAAATCCAGGTTCTATCTCTTCTTCACTAAATTCTTTGTCTAATTTTTCGGCCCAAACACAATTGGGCCCATAGAAAACCCATATCCAAATCCCAAAAATCAAATTCAGCCTGCTAATGACCAAGCCTAACCGCAACCTTCCTCTACGCAAACCCAATCCACCAAAAGCCAAACATAAACAACACAACTACAACCCGCTCCTCGTATGTGAACCAGATCCCAAAACAATATTTCCAAACCCAATAAACGATTCCTTCACACCATCATGACTAGAGAAACCCTTAAGCCTGGACAATATTAACCAGGTTATGCGAGATCCAAACTGGAGGAATGCCTCCGCAGAGGAGTTTAATGCTCAAATCAGAAACATAACTTGGGATCTAGTTCTGCCTCACCCTTCACAGAACATGATCGGCTTCAGATGGATATTTACTACTAAAATTTTACCTCATGTCACTCTTTGCAGGTACAAATATCGTCTGGTTGCAAAAGGCTATAACCAAGAATATGGAGTTGACTTTGAGGACACCTTCAGTCCGGTTGTAAAATCAACTAACATCCGTCTTGTTCTTGGCATTGCGGACAGCAAACAGTGGCCTCTACGTCAACTAGATGTGAACCACACATTCATACAAGAAAAACTCAGTGAAGAAGTGTTCATGCAGTAACCCCGGGTTTCGTCGATAAGGACATACCAGATCACGTGTGTCACCTCAACAAAGCAATATGCGGCCTTAAATAGTCTTCTCGCACCTGGTACCATGAACTCCGACAATACCTTCTTCAACAAGGATTCAGAAGCTCCATGTCTGGTATATCATTGTTCATACCTCGTCACAGTTATGATATTGCTTATTTACTGATTTACATCGACGATATTGACATCACTGGAAACTCTACGTCAATGATCAACACAATCATCTAATCGCTGTCGCAGCACCTCTATTTGAAAGACCTCGACGATCTTCACTATTTCCTGGGTATCGAAGTCACGCATACATCTCAGGGCTTGCTGTAAAGACCCGCTCCTAGAGTATTTTTAAATTTGAAAGAAGTAAATCGCGAGAGCTTTAATTGTACAAGGAGAATATTTTTCTAAGTGTGGAAGCACTTGTATTTATGAGGGTTGGAAGAATGAGCCACATTTTTGACTAAGTGTCGGAATTCGGTAAACACATAAAGCGATCAAAGTCTAAGTAAGGGAATACAGACGGCCAGTTTAACTATAGAAAGTTTGGCTATCAGAGAATGCAGGTTCCAGATAAGGCAAGTTTGATCAGGTGCAACTAACGAGATTATACGAAAGGAAGGCCGAGTATGTGGGAGTCATATAAGGCAAAAAGCGTAGATATTCTTGGAGCCATTGATGATAAGTTTGACCAAACTAAATAAGGAAACAATATTTAATGGCCGGCTTGGTGAAAAATTCCTGAAAACAAGTATAAAATAAGACCTACAGCCTTCATTTCTCACTGAACTCATAAACAAGACTTAGAGAGAAGTCAGAGCATGAACGAAGTTCTAGAGAGAAGATTTTGAGAAGAAGGATCGAACAAGGAGGGAACAAGGAGTTATTCGTCAGGAAACGCATGAAGGTTTAGAGTCTTCGATCTTTTAAGAACAATCGAGGTGACGACGTGATTTGTGGCAACTTAATAGTTAGTATTTTTATCATAGTTGGATTGTTAGGATGAAGATTATGAATTAGAGGAATCATTTATAGAAAGTTCGTTCTTCGAGATAGTTCTCAAGGATCGAAAAACGTCCATATGTTCATAGGATATTTTCATGTTAGATTGCGTGAAATGATGTTATGTTTAATTGAGATGTTTACGTTAAATACTTAGATTTGATCTGACAAGAATTGAAATGTTAGATTAAAAATGTTATAGAAACGGATTGAGAATTGAAGTAATTTAAGGAAAGTACGGGATTAGAAAAACGTGATTAAGTTAAGGAAAGTATGTTTTGGCTTCTGGCCGTAAAGATGTTATGATCATGTTTTGTCTTCGGGCCATGTATGTTGTCTTTGGCCATTATAGACCTTCGGGTTGCAGGTTGGCAAGAATAACCAACATCCATATTGTAAAATAACTGGCAAGAATAATATCCTTATAAAGATATTATTCTTGTAAAGGGTACGAAGCAGTGTGCAATATGGATGTTGGTTGAGTAACTGGCAAGCTAGGATTGTGAGAGATGCTAAGTTAATTCCTCAGTATGAAGGAAGTTAATGTCTCATGGAATTATGAAGTGTTGGATGTTCTTGTGGTGATGTAGCACATTTAATGGAAGCTTAATGGATCGATGAAAGTGTAACAAGAATGCGTGTGTGGTTAGTAGAACGTGGTACTAGGGGTTCACAAGGTGGACGTAAGGATGTAGTCAATCCGCTTGTTAGTGGTGTGGTGGTGAATGCCAAACTTTTTTCGACTTTGGGTGTCGCGTTCTTTGTGTGGCAGGGAAATCGCCCAACATTGGTCACATAAGAAAGAGTTCGAGGACGAGATCAGATTTGGTCGTGCAGCATAAATGGTGATTTTCAAGTCGCATGTCATTTATCAAGATGTTTCAATGATGGTGGAAAGCATGGACATGTTAGGTAAATGGTACATAGGAATCCTTAGAATGGACTTATTGCGCATTACCGAACTAACATGGATTGTAAAAGACGGCCAATTAGATTGAATGGGAAAAAGAAAAGCTGATATTTCAAGGAATGAGGAAATGGTTTGAGATTTCAGTAGCACTAGAAATAAGAACGAAACGAATGGTGAAAAACGAGCGCAAAGTAATCTTAGGACCATCGCGGATTCGAGAGATGAGCAAGGATATGTGTTGATAAAAACTTCAATGCGGTAGAGTGGCGACAAAAGCAAGAAGTTTTTATGTAAGTTAAGCAAGTGCAGTTTTAGAACTCGTGCATTGGGTTCTTAGGCTACTTGGCGCCCAAAGGAAGAGTGGTGCAAATCAAAGAAAGGTCACAACCACTGCAATTGTCTGTGGACAAAGGATCCAATAAAGATCATAAACTCAATCGGAATAGTGGGTAAGAATTGACAACTTGTAAAAGGTGTTGCAAGTGGTTGATTTATTGAAGGGGTGGATGGAAAATATGTAGAGTATGGTGAGTGAGATAATGCAAAGGAAGTTATGTTGTTCCGAAAGTGTGGCGAATGAGTATGGCAGTAATAGTACCATCCATGTAAGAATGCTTATGCATTGACTCATCAAAAATCTGACTTTGGTGTTTCAAGTTTTAAAAGAATTTGATAGCACCTATCTGTTTTGACGGTTTATGAAACAAAAAGGTTGAATGAGCTGTTGCGAATGTTGCGAGTAAATGTTGTGAGATATGAGATGAGTGCACGGAGTGAGGAAGCATTTTATCAAGTTGACTTACTCACTTTGATCAGAATAGCGCATGGAAGGGTGGTGGAGTACATGAAGTCAAGGATGAGGCCGCAATGTCAGCCGGAGATGAACCAAGAAAAAGAAGATGAATGGAGATGGTCATGGACTATGATTTGGAGATAGCCACCACTCGAAGAAGGTTAATCTAGTCGCAGATGCGATTAGTCGCATGAAGGCAAGTGTTTTGATAGAGAAGGAAGCAAAAGAACTGATTTTAATGGTTGAAATGCTGCAAGTTAAAACATTATTATTTGAAGCAGTTGCTATGGGTGGATGAAAGTCTGATATAACAACGGATGAAACAAGACACCAAGTGGGTTGCTGTAAGTTACCAATGCTCGAGTGGGACTTATCACAATGGATTTTTGTGAACGGATTGTCCATGAATAACAAATCTTCAGGGTTCACTAGGGATTATAGTGGTCTACTTAAGTAAATATGCACATTTCAGTTAAATAGAGGATGTGGTGGATAAGTGTACTTAGTTGGGAAAGAACAAGATAATGAGACTTCATTAAGTTTTGTTAGCACCATGTCAGACCGGACGAAAGTTTTTGTTCGGATTTTGGATGGCATTTCCGAAAAGCATTGAGCATAGAGTGCACTTGTCATAAACTGGAGAATACACGACATCTTTTTTATTTGTAACATTCATAAAAATCAAACTGGAAGATAATCACTACAAGAAAACACGCGGATTTCGACGACAATATTCGTTGGAATTTCGTCGGAATTGCCATATTTTGACGAAATTTCGACCATTATCGATGGACATTATTCAGACGGAAATTCTGACAAAATGCTTCCTCAGAACTACTTCATCGGTAATTGGTTGGAAAACATGTCCGACGCATTTCCGACGAACACTGATTACGTCGAAGCATGTTTTTACGGATATCGTCTGTCGGAAAATTCCAATGAATCTATCTGTCGGAATTTTCCAACGAAATATTCCGTCGGAAAATTCCGACGAACAATTTCCGTCTGAAATTTCCGACGGAAAGTGTTCATCGGAATTTTTCGACGGACCTTGTTTCGTTGGAATATTAATTATTTTTTTAATTTTTAAATATTTTAATTATTTTATTTTTAAATAAATGTGTAATTGATAAAAAAAATTAAACAAAATCAATAAAAACTGAAATTAAAAATAATATTATAGAAATTTTTTCACATAAATTACAAACAACATTTCTAGTTTAAAAAAAAAACTAAAATTCATTTGGGAACAGACGATTCATCTTTTCAATTATCTCGTTGTTGGTCCTCTTCTAATCAGCCAATTCCTAAAGAATTGTAGCGTTTTGCGTCTCCAACGCTTCAATGCGCTGATCCTTGTTCTGCAGCTGCTCCATGATCACGGGATCTGTATATGGAGTTTGTGAAGAAAAAGGACACGAAGATGTATGACGAGCCAAACCGACCAAATGTCCTTTCTTCTTTGGAATCATCTATATAAAAAAAATTATTAGTAATCAAAATTAAATTATTATAATGAAAAGAAAATTAAAAAGTTACATGTTCCACCATTTCGTTTATTTGAAGTCAGCAAAGGTTGCTAGAAGTTCCCATAGAATCGTCATCAGAGTTCATCGGCTGAGAAGCGAGGAGTTCTGCTTTTTTTTGTTTACACAAGCTCGATGACATCTCTGATGAGGGGATCCTGAATTTCGCATGTCTTCTTGTTAGTATATGCTTCCCTCATGACATCGACATGATCAACGGGATTACCGCCATTTGCTTCAACCTAAACACAAAATTAATCAATAAATATGTAAAATATTGAAAAAAATACATATTTTAAATAAATAGAACTTACAAGCTGATCTTCCTTAGAAGACATACTGCAAGCCCCGAGGTTGTGGACAAAAACACCTTTCCCGCCACGATCACTGTTGCGGTTGGCTGAGTTTTTGGCGGACTTTTCCTTAGTCTCCTGCTTCGCCCAATGCACCTGCATGTCCTCCCAAACTGTGGTGTTGATATTCTTCGGTATCTTGCCCTTAAGCCATAGTTGCTTTCACCCATAGATCTGGTTCTTGTAAGACTCTGCGGCTTTCTCGTGGAAGCCCGACGGACAGATTCGGTATGTCAAGACTTCCAATTGAATTGTTGCTACAAAAAAATCGAAATTAGAAAATATACATAAAATATTAAAAGTAAAAAAAAATTTAGACAATGAAAATATTACCGCAAAATTATAGAACCATATTTCTTTTTCGTCGGGAGGAATCACACTGTAAGTCTTATATCCTCTGCGGAGCATGGAATACATCATCACAATAATGCATGCGGAAATGCCGTTGTTTGACTTGTTGAACCCTAAAAAAAATTAAAGATTATGTTAAAAATGATAAAGAAAAAAACAATTATAAAAAAAAATGTTACCACATAGTAGGGTATGGAGCAACTTGAGATGCTCTATAACTGGTTGTTGAACCAGCGTCTCAATTGGCATGACACCGGGCTCATATCGAGCAGCTAGATCCTGAGGTGGAACTACAGGAGGAGGAATCGAATTTTGCTCCTGCGATGATTCTGATATATGGGAACTACTCCCTGAACGAACACGCTTCCTAGCTACCGAACGACGTTGTGTTGTTCGTAGTGTTTATATGGGAACTACTCCCTGAATGAACACACTTCAGACCTACAAAATAAAATTCATGACAATTAGTAACAAATTCATATCTAAATATAACTTAAATCCGAGTGTTTCTAATTTTGTAATAAGTTCATATATATTAATAATAGTAAATGCTTTATATCATTAAATTTTTCTAACCCCAAAAAATAATAAGTTTTATAAAAATGTTTATAACTTTGTAAAAACGTTAATGTATCTTAAAAAAATAATTAAAATGTTTTATATATATTGAAAATTATAAAAAATGTTTTATAAATATTTCACATATACAAAAACGTTTATGTAAATAAAAAATATATATATTAACAAGTTTTATATATATTAATAATTATAAAAACGTTTTTTATATATTAGAAATTATTAAAACATTTTATAAATATATTTAACATAGAGAAAATGTTTATGTATATTAAAAATATATATAATTATAGTTAAAAATCTAATTATATCTTTTAACAAAAACTAAAAAGTTTTATTTATATTTAAAATTGTAAAAATGTTTTCTAAAAATATTTAACATATAAACCCTAATCTACAAATCTAAAATTTTCAATATATATATAAACTACAACCTAAACGAAATCTAACAACATATAACTCCTATAACTATCAAGTCAATCCTAAATCTATAGATTCAAAACCTAAAATCCACAAATCTAACATTCCAAACAAAAAAATAATCTAAAGAAGGATTCAAAGACGTACATGTTTGGAGAAGAGATTTGGAGCAGTTGTCGTCAGAATTGGTGATTTTTGATAGGTAGAAGAGGGAGAGCCGCGGAGAAAATGAGGAAGAAGAGAAGAAAATGAGGGAGAAGAAGAAGGGTTACTTTATATTATTAAAAAAACCGACTAAATTCTGACGAAACTGGGCTGTAGGTAAAAATCCGTCAGAATTTCGTCGGAATACTCGCGTATATCAAAAAAGGAAGTCTTGAGACTCTTTGACTTTTTCATGTCTTTCGGAATTTCATCGGTCACAACCGTCAGAATGTTGTCGGAATATACCGACGACATTCCGACGACACTTGGCCGTCGGTATAAGTCCATCGGACTTTCGTCGAAATTCTCGCATATATCGAAAAACAAGCCTCGAGAATCTTTGAATCTCTGCATATCCGTCAGAATTTTGTCGGTATATTTCGTCGAAATGTCATCGGTATATTCCAAAGAAAGTATGAGAAAAATGAGTTTGGGGGTTGAAAACAACAATCTAATGAGCACATACAAATCTTTGATAGTGTGTAAATGATTTACAAGAGGATTAACTAAAATATTTAATTATTTCATACACTCTATTGTACAAAATCAAAATCTAGCCTTATATTACCATAAAAAAAATTATTATTGGAGGATGTGACGAATACGTTGATACGTATACGAATAATTTTGTTATATGAAAAACTCTATAAAGCCTTTATAAATATATATGTCTTAATTGGATATTTGAAGTATCCAATTATACATTTATAATAACTTTGAAAATCTAAAATAAATGTCGTCGGAATTCCGACGGAATTGAAACGTCCATCGGAATTTCGTCAGAATATTCTGACAAAATTCCGACGACCTTCAAACCTTTATCTAAACCCTAGATTTTGTCGGTATTTCGTCATAATATTTTGACGAAATTCCGACGACCTTCAAACCTCTATCTAAACCCTAAACTTCATCGGTCTTTTGTACGACTTTTAAATGGGACTCAAACAACTTATTGAAAAACTCTTGTAACTTATTACATAACTCAAATAACTTATAAAAATACTCCAAGAGATTATTAAAATTAAAACCTCCAATAACTTATAAACAAACTTCAACATTTTATTAAAAAAACTCCACCAACTTATTAAAAAACCTCCAATAACTTATAAAAATAACACCAACAACTTATTCAAAAACTCCAACAACTTATAAAAATAACTCCAACAACTTATTCAAAAACTCCAACAACTTATAAAAATAACTCAAATAAATCACTCAGAATCTTTGGAATCTTCCGAATCTTCGTCAAACTCTCCAACTTCAGCCTCTGACTCCGAGTGCACAATAGCATCATCTCCAAACTGCATAAAATCGACAACGAGTCCAACATCTTCTAAATCTTCAACTGGGCTGACGTTGCTGGTAGAGTTTGGTTGTAATGGATCACTATCAAAACTTCCATCAACTCGTCCTCTTGGGTTGATTGACATTACAACGATCCAAGGATCGTCTCTGTACGTAATCCGCGGGTAACTGATGTAGCAAACCTATAAATAAAATTAAAGGTATTAGTAACATGTTAAATAAGAAATATACATATTGTTAAACCATTAATATTTAAATAAATATATTTGGAATACCTGATCTGCTTGAGATGTAAAAATGAAAGGATCATAATATTGAAGTTTCCTTTGCGAATGAACCGATGTAACACCAAATGCATCAGTTTTCACCCCTCGATCTGGAGTGTTGTCATACCAGTCACAACAAAATACAGTACACCTCAACCCAACAATACCATGATACTGAATTTCCAAAATATCTTGTATGTTGCCGTAGTACACATCGTCCTCGGATGAAGACGAAACACCAGCATCATAAGTTTTTTTTTGAATGGCCTTCCCTTGAGAATGCATATCATCGAGTTGTATATTTTGGATATGATTTTACCACATAGTTTGGTCCCCGCCAAATTCGAGTATCCAATCATCAAAAATTTCACCTCTAGCCAAACCCGCAGTTACCTATAAATAAAACATGTTATTGTTTATAGTGGTGATAAATTATTTTATTAATTAAATATATAACTAATTTTTTGTACATGTACACTCACATAATTAAGAAGCCAAATGGAGTATCCTTCATTTATGAGCTGTTCAAGCTCCTCTTCAGTGGCGTGTATGTAAGTCAACCGAAGCTCTGCCATATAAATACTATACAAAAATGATGTCATTAATTAATCAGAAATAAAACACGGTAAAAAATATAACCATTTAAATGAAATAAAATAATCATCTCATATTGTAGAAGATCTTCACAGTTGGTGACCAAATATGTACGCAAATGAGCGTGCTCCCTCTTAGTAAGTTTTCGCTTCTTTGGTTTTCCACTAAGTAGTCCAATTTCCCTGAACATGTTTGGGACAGTAACATAATACGTTACCCTTTGCCCTCCATCATCATGCCGAAAAGGTTTCCGATTTTTTGTTTGCACTTCTGATGGAAAATAGTTTTCAGCAAAGTTTGCTATTTCTTCATTGATCACCTGTGCGACTATTGAGCCTTCCACCTTGCTTAAATTTTTGATCTTCTTCTTCAGATGATGCATACAACGCTCAAAAACATACATCCATCGGTATTGTACAGGACCACCAAGTTCCAATTCTCTTGCGAGATGAATAGCAAGATGTTCCATTACATCAAAAAACGAAGGAGGAAATATCTTTTCGAGGTTGCACATGCTCACGGGTATGTTATCCTTTAAATTTCTAATACCATCTGCGGTGACGGTTCTAGTGCATAAATTACGGAAGAAAGCGCTTATCCATGGATACATAAAAAGAAAAAAACATTCATAAGTACCTATAAAACATAATAAATTAATTAATATGTTAACCAATTAAAATTTTAAAATATAAAATACCTGCAATTGCTTCATGAACATTTTGTGGCAATAGTGCGTAAAACAAAAAGGAAGGAGGCGCTACATCATTACATGACAATCATGACTCTTAAAGCCAGTAAATTTTCCTTCACTTTTGTCAACGCTATTACGTAAATTTGATGCATAACCATCTCGAAATATCACTTTATTTGTAATCCAATCAAAGAACTTCTCTTTTGCAGCTGCATCCAACCGGTATATGGGAAAGGGAGCCACACCGTTCTCATCAACGTGAAGTTCAGAATGATCACAAATATCGACTAAATCCAGTCTTGACTTCAAATTATCCTTCGTTTTACCTTGGATGTTAAGAATTGTGTTCATCAAATTGTCGAAAAAGTTCTTCTCAATGTGCATGACATCTAAATTATGTCGCAACAGATGATCCTTCCAGTATGGAAGATCCCAAAAAATACTCTTTTTGTGCCAATTGTGTAGTTCTCCAACAGCGTCGATTCGAATATTTTCATGTCCACCAACGTCAGGCGTCCTATCTGCACCAAAATCCCTTAACTGCTCCAACAAATCTTTCCCACTAACTTCTTCTGGTGGACTGTCAAACACCTTCTTCTTCTTCTTCTTCTTCGTCAACAAATTCCTTCTCCAACGGTATGGATGATCGGGTGGTAGAAATCTTCTATGACAGTCAAACCAACACGTTTTCCTTCCGTGTTTTAGCTGGAAAGCATCTGTTTTATCTTGACAATGTGGACATGATAGCCTCCCATGTGTTGTCCATCCAGATAACATCCCATATGCTGGAAAATCACTTATTGTCCACATAAGTACTGCCCGCATCTGAAAGTTTTCTTTGCTCGAAACATCGTATGTCTCAGCACCATCTGCCCATAGTTGTTGCAACTCATATATCAGTGGCTGAAGAAACCTATCAAGTGATCTCTTCGGATGCTCTATCCCGGGGACGAGAATGGAGAGAAACAAAAACTCTCGTCGCATGAACAAATTTGGCAGCAAGTTGTACGGTGTCACAATTACTGGCCATACAGAATATTGCCTTCCATGCTTTCCAAACGGGCTGAAACCATCAGTATATAATCCAAGATAGACATTTCTTCTCTCATGGGCAAATTCTGGATATGTTGATTGGAAATGTTTCTAAACTTTTGCATCTGAAAGATGTCTAATTTGACCATATGTGGAGTGCTTTGCATGCCATCTCATTGGTTGGGTTGTGCATTCAGACTGATATAACCTCTTCAGTCTCTCCGTCAAAGGCAAATACCACATCCTTTTTGAATGGCACCAGAACTCTTCCCCTTGTTTGCTGATAACGAGGTTTCCCACAAAATTTGCATCTATCCCGGTTCTCATCTGCTCTCCAATAGATCATGCAGTTGTCGATATACATCTATCACCTGATACGGTAAATCAATACCCGCTACCAGTTTATGTACCTCGTAGTATGAACTCGGTGCTAGATTATCCTCTGGTAGGACACCTTTAACGAAATCAGCAATCGCATCCACGCACTCTTCAGCCAAATTATAATCTGTCTTAATACCCATAAATCTAGTTGCAGATGATAATGGTGAATGACCATCTCGACAACCTTTGTACAAAGGTTGTTTTCCTGCATCCAACATGTCAAAAAATCTCCTAGATTCTGCATTGGGCTCTTCCCCTCTATAATGATCATTTACCATTTGCTCAGTGCCTACATCGTAATCTACTTCCGACCTCGGTTCTTCTAATCGAACCACATGTTGAGGTTCGCTAGTACAACCATATTCATAACCAGTTTCTCCATGTAGATATCAAACCTTATAACTATTTGTAAACCCTCTCATATATAAATGAGTCCAAACATCCCATTCTTTTATAACCTTATTATTATTGCAGGAGAAGCATGAACATCGTAACATACCAGTATTTGCTTCCGGTTGTTGTTGAACAAGCGTCATAAATTCGCAAATACATGCCATGTATTCGTCCGTAAGCAAATTGATGTTTTGATCCATATGCGGTTTATCCATCCATGATCGATAATAATTTTCATAAGACATGATTATTTTTTGGGGATTTTTAGAGAGTGAAACGAGAGAAAAGAGTGAGTGAGGAAAATGTGGTGTGGGGAGATCATATTTATAAAAACGTTCATGCGACACTCCGACCGAATTCCAACCGTTATTTCAAAGTTCGTCGGAAATCTATCGGAATTTTAAAACGGTCAAACATTTCGTCGGAATTCAAACGGTCAAAAATGTCTGTCGGAAATATTTTGTCGGAAATCACAACGGTCAAAATATCAGTCGAAATTTCGTCAGAATTTTAAAATGGTCAAAACTTTCCGTCATAATTCTGTCAGAATCCGAACGTTCAAAATCGCCGTTGAAATATTTTTGTCTCTATTTCATCAGAACTCACAACGGTCAAAATATCCTTCGAAATTTCTTCAGAAATTTCCGACGAAATTCTGACAACCGAAAAAATATATTGTTCGTCGGTTTCTCGTCGGAATTTCATCAAAAAAACTGACAAAAATAGTGTTCGTCGGAATGTAGCATGTTTTCTTGTAGTGAATGTGTATTGGAATCAAGCAACATGTTGAATCAAAGTGGGGGGGGGGGAGATTTACTGCTAAAAGTGACGAAAGAAACGTGGGATGGTAGAAACCTAAGATCAGTCTCAGAAAGCGGTAAGTTACTTGCAAGAAAGTTATGAGCCGTGCTCCAAAGTCGCTAGATATTCATCAGTTGGTCGAAGCTAAATTCGAGGACGAATTTCTTTTAAGTGGGTGACAGTTGTAACGACCCGCTACCGGAGTATTTTTAAATTCAAAGGAAATAAATCATGAGAAGTTTAATTGTACAAGGAGCATATTTTTCTAAGTGTGGGAACACCTGTATTCATGAGGGTTGGAAGAATGAGCCATATTTTTGACTAAGTGTCGGATGTCGGTAAACACATAGAGCGATCAAAGTCTAAGTAACAGAATTAAAGACTTCCAGTTTAACAATGGAAAGTTTGGCTATCGGAGAATGCGGGTTCAAGGTAAGGCAAGTTTGATCAGGTGCAACTGACGAGATTATACGAAAGGAAAGCCGGGTCTGCGGGAGTCATATAAAGCAATAAGCGTAGATATTCTTGGAGCCATTGATGATAAGTTTGACCAAGCTAAATAAGGAAGCAATATTTAATGGCCGGCTTGGTGAGCAAGTCTTTAAATAGTTATAAAATGAAACCTCCAGCCTTTATTTCTCATTGAACTCATAAAGAAGACTTAGAGAAAAGTCAGAGGATGACTGAATTTATAGAGAGAAGATTTCGAGAAGAAGGATCAAACAAGGAGGGAAAAAGGAGTTCTTCGCCAGGAAACGCATGAAGGTTCAGAGTCTTCGATCTTTTAAGATCAATCGAGGTGAGGGTGTGATTCGTGGCAACTTAATAGTTAGTATTTTTTATCATAGTTGGATTGTTAGGATGAAGATTATGCATTAGAGGAATCATTTATAGAATGTTCGTTCTTCGTTCTTCGAGATAGTTCTCAAGGATCAAAGAACGTCCATACGTTCATAGGATATTTTCAAGTTATATTGCGTGAAATGATGTTATGTTTACGTGAAATACTTAGATTTGATCCGACAAGAATTAAAATGTTAGATTGAAAATGTTATAGAAACGGATTGAGAATTGAAATAATCTAAGGAAAATACATGATTAGAAGAACGTGATTAAGTTAAGGAAACTATGTTTTGGTTTTGGGCCGTAAAGATGTTATGATCATGTTGTTTTGGCTTTGGGGCCGTGTATGTTGGCTTCGCCCATTATGGACCTTCGGGTCGCAGGTTGGCTTCGGCCGTAATGGACCGACGGGTCGCAAGTTTGACTTTGGCCGCATGTTTGGCTACAGTCACAGGTTTGGCTTCGGCCGCAGTTTGGCTACGACCTCAGGTTGGCTACGTATGCAGGTTGACTACGGCCGCAGGTTGACTACGGCCGCAGGTTCGCCTATGGCCGCATGATGATGGACCTTCGGGCCGTAATGTTAGGAAATGCTAAAGTAAAGGAATTATAGAAACAAATGTTAGTTTTTGAATGCATGAAAATTAATAAGTAATACCAAAGAAAAATGGCTAAGTAAGAAATGAGGGAAACAAATAGCTAATTTGAGAGAATGGAATAGCTAGGTTGTTAGAATGGAATATGAAATTTGATTGCTTGATTATTGAGTTTCATGTGGACGGATTTGAGCGTCATCACTGAGTAATTTTGTATACTCATGCCTCCTTTTGCGGATGCAGGTAGGGTTGATTGTGTTGACCAGAGTGCGAGTCTATAAAGACTATCGGGAAAGGATATTTTGAACTTGGGTAATGTTTGGGAAGTTTTATAAAGATATTTTTCTTGTAGAAAAAATAGGTTATGTATTTAGTCTCGTATTTCATTAATAAGGTGGCAATGTTTCTTCGTTACATCTGATAAAATCTGACTCTATCTTTACTTAGAATTTTCAACGTGTTTTTCAAATATTTCCAGGTTCGGGTGTTTCACTTACACCTAATGCAACGGAAATATACTTCAGATCTCCTAAGCTTCTACAACATGATCGACGTGAAACCTGTATCAACTCCGATGGAAACAACACCCAAGCTCAACCTTCAAACCGGACTGGCCTTCAGTACCTTTCAGAATCCGACTCACTATCAACAACTCATTGGTGGCCTTCAGTACGTTGCCTTCACCCGACCAGAAATCGCAATCGCAGTCAATAGACAGTCTCTGTTCATGCACCAACCAACCAATTTTCACTGGACAGAAGCCAAACGTGTACTATGATATCTCTCTGGTACACAAACACATGGAATCCTTCTCCTGCGCAACAGCATCCTGATAATACACGCCATCCCAAATGCAGACTAGGCAGGGGATTCAGATGATTACATATCAACCAATGCTTACATAATATGCCTTGGTGGACATCCGATTTCGTGGTCATCAAGAAAACAGAAAGGAGTAGCAAGGTCTTCAACATAAGCATAGCACATGTCCATCGGAAACACCAAAGCTGAACTACGATGGGTATGTTCTCTCCTATCCGAATTAGGCATCACTCTCCCTCTGCTCCGGTTGTCTATTGTGATAATGTTGGGGCCACTTACTTGTGTGCCAACCATGTATTCCATACACGTATTAAACACATCGCCTTAGACTACCACTTTTTTCGCGAGCAAGTTCAAACCGGAGCTCTCAGAGTTACACACGTCACGACGAAGGACCAACTGGCTGACACACTTACAAAACACGTACCGCATATACCATTTCAATTAGCAAGTTCCAAGATTGGAGTCAGAAAGGTGCTCCATCTTGAGGGGGCGTATAGACCTACAAACATATAAGGGTATACATGTAAAAACGATGTATGAAAAGCCTAGACATATACTTGTATAAATACTTGTACGAAGACAACTTATGATAATAAGACTCAAAGTTTATACATAAAAGGTTATTGAAATCTAGAAAACAAGCTTATGCGGCTCCATTCCTTGTGCAGTGAGAACCTTGTGCCAACGCAAGTATTCAACTCTGGAACTGCCTCAATGGCTTTGATCAAATCTTACCCTTCTGGTCTTCTTTTCCCTTGTGTAAACACTCTATGTGAATGAAGAGACGAGTTGTAGTATGTCTTTCATCAAACAGTTGATATATCTCCCAAAGAAGATTATTACCTCACTCTCTCTCTCTCTCCCTCGAAGAATCTGATAGACCTTGGCGTGTATACTTAATGAAGAGAGGAAGGAAACACATAGAGGAAGAGGAAAGAAAGATGTACAAGGGAGAGCTTGAGATTTAAGCGTAACAGAAAACAATAAACTTGAGTAGCATAAATCACTTGTTTGTATTTTTCCTTTGGCTTCTATGAAGTTTGTTTTGGATCTTTAGGCAATTTTCTTAGGATTTGTGCTCAGTATTGAACTGTTTACAATATGAGAGTAATAAAAGGAAAGTATTATTCAGATATAAACATCCACGGCTCCATCAGACTTTTCTTCTCCATTATTGTTCTTCTTCTCGGCTACCTTTCCAAAATACTTATCATCAAAATTTATCGTGGCTATCATTAGAGATTTTCAGGAAGTGCCAATCATTGATCTTGAAAGGCCAATTACAAAATAGGAACTAATCGGGTGACACAAGTAGTGAATGCTTAAGATGGATAATAGAACGTGGCAGGATTAGAAAAACTCACCGGTCACAAAAAGAGAAAAAGAGGGAAGTTGGTTCAAAAAAATAACTATCTTGCCCTTGAACCTACCAGCAAGGATGATCAGCACTGTCCCAGGTGTGATTCTGGATCTGCAATACAATCACATTCACAAGAACAAGCCTACTCAGACAGCAGCGTATAAATATTTAATAGACATCTTCATTCTCTTGCCATCGATATGGAACAAGCCTTATTAGACAAATAACATGTAACCGAAGTTGAGAACATGCAAGGGATACGACTTATATAAGGAATGGATAATTAATTTGAACCAGTTAACCGCCTTCTCCTTTGCACACATCTAACATCTATGCAATCTATTCATTGACTCTAAAAACATCACATCTCTATCTATGGAAACTTATGTTAAATCAAACATATCTCTACATCGTTATAACAGAATTATTAATGTAGTAACAATTACGGGAAATTTCTTCAAAACTAATTTTTTAAAAGAACAGATTTTCAACGGCAAGAGAGGAATGTGATTAAAGAAAGAGATACATTGACGTCTGCAACGCTAGAAATAGCGAAGCTTCCAAAATGCCGTCGTATCTGAGCCTCAACATCAGATGACATGATCTATCCTCTGTATCTTATTTGCTCAAAGAGCAGCGTTTTCACCGCCACAACCTTCTTCTGAGGGGAATTGGCCCGTTAGAGCAGATCATGATGATGAACCAAATATTTTCCTTGGGATTGGATTGAGAATCATTCTGAGAACGGGCGAGTTGGACCGAGAAAGTTGGTCAACCCGCCGGACGGGCGAGTTGGACCGACCACAACGGCCAACTCGCCCATTCGGCGAGTTGGACCGAGAACGATGGTCAACTCGCCCGTTCGGCGAGTTGGAACAATCCAACTCGCCGAACAAGCGAGTTAGGCCAAGCGCAACGTCCAACTCGCCCATTCAGCGAGTTGGAACAGTCCAACTCACCGAACGGGCGAGTTGGAACAGTCCAACTCACCGAACGGGCGAGTTGGACCAAGCACGACGGTCAACTCGCCCGTTCGGCGAGTTAGACCAACCAATTCATCTTTATCTTGTCCTCGTAGCCTCCTTTTGGGGGTCGGGAAGGACTCGTTCTGTTTTTATCTCTATCGAAGTTACCATTGGAACTTTATGACTTAAAGGATTTACTTTCTTATACGAGGTTTGAATTAGTCGTATAAGACGGAAACGGTTAACTAAACACCTAAAGCTACCTCCACTATACGGGGAATTTGAACCTTCTTCGAAACGACGTCGTTGCTGAAACGCTCTTTTGATAAATCGTAAAGATTCTTAAGTCAAAAACGGCCCGAGAAGGTCTAACACGCGGCTAAGGGCCCACTCGCGAGTTTATACAAATCTAAGCTCAATCCCTATGACCGTTTTGTCTTTTTATTGTAGGAAAAGATAAATGTCAAGTTCAAAAATAAATGTCAAGTTCAGAAGATAAATGTAAAGTTTCCGAAGATAAACACAAAGATCGAAGGAAAATGGAATAATCCTGGAAAGCGATAAATTCTATCAAGGGCAGAAAGGGAAAGAGTAAACCGCCTCTAAGAGGAGTATATAAGGACATCGAAGTTGAAGAAGCAAAGGGACACGAAATTCTTTAATTAGAGAAACACAACACTTAGGGAAATTTAGTCATATTTCCGTTTTTTCTTTTATCGACCTGCGACTCAACTAGGTTTAATCAGGTCTTGCAAGGTTAGAACTAGGAACTCGCCGACGGCTATTACCGCTTAGGCTTACCTGTTGTAACGCGCAAAGCACAAATTCAAAAATAAGATCTTCTTTGCTCTCTTTTTGTTTTACTGATTCATAATAATTTCATTTGTTCTCATTGTTTGATTGCTCAGCGTGTGGTTTAGCAGATATCCGGGACCTCTAGGAAAGTTAGGTTTACTTAGCTTTCCTGTTTTTATCGGAAAATCGATAGTGCGAATTTCGGTTCCCACAGTTTGGCGCAAGAAGGAGGGGGGGGGGGGGTACGGATCAATCTAACTCTCAGCCACCATCACTCGATCAAACATGTCAGCTCACAATCTCAACAAGAAACAAACTCGTGACGACAACATTGAAAACAGTCCGGAAACGAACGTCACTGCGGTTAACGCCAACGCAAACATCGCAGTGTTTGAGGAGGTTAAGAAGATGTTCTCGACTTTCGAAAAGAAGTCGGCGGAACAAGACAAGGTCATGAGTTCCCTCGATAAGCAGGTTGAAAACCAAACAGAGAGAACCAGGGCCGTTCTTCCGCATGGAGTAACCATGATCCGTGGGAGAAAGCTCGATTTCACAACTCCCTTGGACCGATCCGAGAACGCGCAGGAAAAACCGTCTGGACAAAATCCCTACGAAAACACTCCTGCACCGGCACGGAAAAATCCAGCGGATCTTCCCCCCATTGAGGAACAAAAAAGAAGAAGGTGAAATCGAGCCAGTAAAGGTGGATTCCAGCAGTCAGTCTGAACCCACAGACGAAGACGCGGACGTGCATCCACAGTCGTACAAGAAGCCGCGTTGCTCCAGAAGAATCCCAGTTAGGAGATCCTATGACATAAGAAGAAGAGGCCATCTTCTGGAACGAACAAGAAGAACTGGCCGAGAAGCAAACTCGGAACACTCGCGGAAATCACCGAAAAAATCGGAAATCCGCCAGTAAAAAATCTGAGATCCATGATCTCCGCAATCTTCGCGATAGTCTTAGGAAATCATTAGCTGAGGTTAGGGCGGTAAAGTCTCAAATCCATCATGCTACTAGCACCGCATCAGAGATTGATCAGCTACTCGAAGAAGATCGGAAAACGCCATTTACAACTCGCATCACCGAGAATCGAGTTTTGGATCCCCGAAAAATCAAGGTGATGCCTTACGACGGTACAACCGACCCCAAGGCACATTTGCAGGCTTTACAGATTACAAAAAAGACGCCGGCGAATGCCGCCTCTTCGTCAAAAACCTCCGGGGGCCAGCGCTTGAATGGTTCTCTCGCCTAAGGCGAAATTCAGTTGGAAGCTTCCGCCAACTCGATTCGGAATTTCTCAAATAGTACTCTGTGTTCATAGATCGAGAAACCTCTGGTGTCGACCACTCTAGCCTTCCCCAGGGAGAGGACGAATCTCTAAGAGACTTCATAAAATGGTTCAAAACCGTTATGGCAAAAGTCAGCGGAATTAGCGACAAAGTGGCCATAGACGCGCTCCGGAAGACGCTCCGGTACAAGTCAAAGTTCAGAAGTAGATCACTCTGGAGAAACCGCGTACAATCCAGGAAGCGCTCCACAAAGCCACGGACTACATAATTATCGAAGAGGAGATGAAAGTTTTATCGCGAAAACATAAAACAACCAAGATGTTTTTAAAGGATCCAGGGTCGGGTCAGAAGTCAAAAAGAAAAACCCTCGCAACGACAAGAACTTCCATCGCGAGGAAGAAGAAACCCAAGGAGCACATAGTTACGCCATCAACTCTGGATCAGAGAAAGGCTGGACAACGTGAAACACATAGACCCGGAATCCGAGCTACGACGAGAATGTCTTCTGCGACTTCCATCAAGATTGCAGCCACTCAACCATCAACTGTAAATTTCTTCGGGCCAGACTAGCAGCAAAGCTGATTGCAGGGGAACTTTCCAAAGTTTCCAGTGTCAAATACCTCATCCGCGATTTGGACCGCCCTTTGAAAAAAGTTAAGGCTCCTCAAACGGAGAACCCTTCCCATGGAAACCAATCGGGATAAAATCGTGGAAGGAAGCAAGATGAGAAGGGTAACAAAAATAACCGCCGCCGAGTTAAAATGATAATTGGGGGATCCCAGTACTGCGGTAACACCATCCAGCCATCAAGGCTTATCAGCATAAGGCTGAGACTAGCGCAAAATCGCTCAACTGGTCTGCACACTAGGACGTCACGAAAGGAGCAATCACTTACAAAGAAGAAGAAGCCGACGGGATCGATCAACCCCACTGCGATCCACTCGTCATCGATCTCGTGATAAGAGACCTCGAGATCGCCAGAGTTCTCATCGATACAGGAAGCATGGTCAACGTCATCTTCTTCGACACTCTCCCAAGCCGTTGACCGATTTTTCAGGCCCAACGTCGATGACCCTCGGGTCTATCAAACTACCCGTCTCGACAAATAAATCACCAAGATCGTTGACTTCACGGTTGTCGATCACCCGACCATCTACAACCTCATCATGGACACGCCTTGGTTAAACGCCATGAAGGCAGTGCCGTCGACTTATCACCTGGGAATCAAATTCCAGACTTACAATGGGATAACCGCGATCTGGAGATGCCAGCCACAGTTGAGACGTTTCTTCTTGGCCGAGCATAAACAAAGGCAATTCACAACCACCGCAATGGTGAAGCCCAAACGAGCGAAGCTAACTTAGTCAACGACCGAAAATACACCAGAATCAACAACTCAAGCAACGGCCAAAGAAAAAGAAATTCCAGAGCCCAACGTTTCAACCAAACCAGAGAAGGAAAGTCCAACAGAAGACGTCAATCCCGTGACTAGGATGATCGACGAAAAAACAACAGCCGAGTAAACACACTCGCGCAAAAACAAAACAAAACTACGAGATGGCTTGATCCCCGAAAGGGGTACGTAGGCACCTCGCCAAAAGACGAGTTCAGCTATCCCTCTCTCCAAAAAAAGGGGGGAGTGGGTACTGATGTGGGGTTTATTTTCACTTTCAAATTAACCCTATATTCCCAATTTACTCTCTCAATTAAGAGGTTCAGTGTAGTACTTAGGGATCGAATCCACAAAGACTCTAAGATTGCACAATAGACTTACTTTTTTTGAATTAAAGCTAGATTAATTATTTCAATAACAATAAAAGTGGTTTTAAGATTGATTTGGTTTATAAGGATTTTAAAGCTAGAGATTAGACTTAGGAGAAATTCTTAAGTACATTTAGATAATCCAAACTAATAGATTGCTAGGTTTTAATTAAGCATCGTTCTGAATTCAAACCTCAGGGTTTAGGAGATCAGTCTCGCGCATCTCGACTGAGCGTCGATTGATGGCAATAATGCGACATTGATCAATGCTCATTCTAAACATTACTGGTTTCGCGGTTTAATTAATTCTCCAAACTTCTAGTTCAACTCTTGTTAGTTACTAGTTATTTAGATTATATAAGATAGATTGCAGGTTATAACCAGGCTCTTGCTTGCGCTATAAAACCCTAACTTCTAAGATTGAGGTGATCAATTTCAACTTAGCATTAAGAGAAACTTAAACAAAGAACCAAGAAGATTACCCTAATAATTCCTATAAAATCAGCAATACATTACTACCATTGAAACCCTAAATCTTATAGAGAACTACTCAGATATAGCAATAAAGAACACGAATAAATTCTGAATAAATTGCATAGAATAAATTGAGTATAAAGATAAGGAGTTCAAGATCTTCTCTGTAATGATGATCATATCTTTCTCTCCAACAGAAGTATCAATGTGTTCCAACTCTAAAACTCTGATGTAACTTTTTGCGGCTACCCAGCTTCCGGTCCTAATAGCTTCTTAGGGATTTTTCAACTTAGGGTTTTACAAAGATAGAAAACCCTAATAAATAGTCTACATTTCGGCCAGGGACTTGTCTTGCAATTAATGAAACTTCTGGGTAAAACTTTTAATTTCTCAATCTTTCTGCCGACTTCACCGTTGATCGACGCACAATGTGTGACGTCGATCGGTTGTCGGGTCCGACTTTGAGTTTCCGCTGGGCAATCCTAATTTCTCCAAATAGTCCAAAAGCTCCAATTGCTTCCAATAAGTACATAGACCTGTAAATACTCTAAAACAATACCAAATGCATATAAAAAAACTCTAAAAATACTATATATATCATAGGTAAAATAGGTAAAATCCATAGTATATCAACTCTCCCAGACTTAACGTTTTGCTTGTCCTCAAGCAAACAAAGCCTGTGCGAGAAGTTTTGAAATATGAAGACTCGCATACTGTCTAAGTATAACTGTCACCTTACTTTCTTGCAGCCACATCCTATCGAGTCAATCACAGAGAAACTTTATATACCAGATCCTAGTCTAGCAACCAATTCCATTCTACCAACAACTTAGCGAATACTAGTCTGACTCACACCTCTACTGATTTCATTTATTTGCATAAAATAAAAGTGTAGGCTTTACCTTGGGAGTATCAATCAAAGGAGACATGGACTCTTACCTCTGCAAGTATTTGAACACACATGTAGTCTTCTATGATTCCTTTCCTCTCACTCTTCTCACTTCTTCTCAGTTAATTTCTCCCTTCTTTTGAGGGTATCATTTTTTTAATTGACTGAGATGTTTGGATAGGCTTCCATGAATCAAGCCCTAATAGTTTTTGCCACTAGATCATGTTCACTTCTTTTTGACTTTTTCTCTTTCTAGAATCATATGAATCAAGCTTTAATGGTTGTAGCCACCAAATCCTATTCGACTCCTTTTTTAATCTGAAGGGGAGAGAGAGGGGAATCAGAAGCACACAAAATTTTACCTTCCAGACTTGCAGAAGGAATCCGATCGAGTGATACCAAATCCCAAAGTAAGCAAATATTGTCAGGATTAGTTTTGGAAATCAGCTTTGGTTCCTTCAAAATTTCTAAGAAAGTGTGATATAGTGTAATTCGTCTCGAATTGGTTAGGAGAAATTAAATCATAAGTAAACAGTGATATAGATAATCGAATATACCAACTCTGTTAGGATTCTCGATCGAGGGTAGTATATGAGCGTCGACCGATGGTAAACCATCATCGACGATCGATGGTGAACGTGTGGTGTCGACCAATGGTTTATTCGAACTATCGGGAAACCTTCATTTATGGAATAGATACTGAATTAAGAAATAATATAAATAAAGGTAAAAACTTGTTACTCTATGTTAGTTTGGCATCGATCGATGGCAACAAGTCAGCGTCGATCGAAGCTAGGCTGTCAGACTGAATCGTGTGTGTCTACTCTCCATTTCGATCATCTCTCTTTAGGTTAGTTGTGTCAGACACTCAATAACATGGTAAAAATAAGATCCAAACAGTAATAAATTGGGTCTTTAGTGATGTAAACCCCCAACTATTTTTAAATCGGATGAAAAACCTCCGACTAAAACTATATGTTTTTAAACCCTTAACTATTAAACTTTATGTTATCAGAAAAGTTAATTTTGAAATGTTAAGTAACCTAGGTTATCCATCTCTTCACACTCAAAAATTTACTTAAAATTTATCAAAAAGGTGAACGGGAGAGAAAAAACTTAGGATTAGAAACAACATAGCTTTTTGAGTTATATCAGTTTCGATGCTTCTTGAAAAGGAAGAAGAACCCTATTTTTTTATATTTGGGGATGAATCTTGATTGTCCCTCCCCATTATAAATGGACGTTTTAAGCATCTTGTGTCATTTATATGATTGAATGAAACACTGCGTCTTAATTTAACAGGTCATCATTCATAAAAGAGGACTTTGTTTACGGAGGGTTAAAGGCATTAGGGGTTTTAATGATTTAAACCCTAACGCCTTGAACCGTCCGTAAAAAAAGTCACTAAAAACCCTAATGCCTTTAACCCTAAAAATATCCAAATAAAAACCCTAAAACCCTAATGCCTTTAATCCTCCGTAAACAAAGTCGTCTTTTTTGAAGGATGACCCGTTAAATTAAGATGCAGTGTTTCATTCAATCATATAAATGACACAAGATGCTTAAAACGTCCATTTATTAATGGGGAGGGACAATCACGATTCATCCCCAAATTAAAAAAAAAAAATAGGGTTGTTCTTCCTTTTTAAGAATCATCGAAGGTTCTTATTTGGAGATGAATCATGATTGTCATTGCGTTTCAATTTAACGAGTCCCGGTTCATAAAAGATGACTTTTCTCCAGTGGGTTAAAAGCATGAAAGGTTAATAGTTGAGGGTTTAAAAAAATAAAGTTTTAGTTGGGAATTTTCTATCCGATTTAAAAATAATTGAGAGTTTAAAAACGTAAAGTTTAGTTGGGGGTTTTCCATTCGATTTAAAAAGAGTTGATGGTTTAAATTACTAAAATATTTGTTAATTGTAAGCATCTCATGTTGTTTCTTTGAATATATGAAACGCCGCGTTTCAATTTAAGGATATTTGTTCAAAAAAGACAAATTTAGTAACGGATGGTTAACGGCATTAACGGTTTAATAGTTGAGAGTTTAAAACATAATGTTTTAGTTAGAGGTTTTTCATCCGATTTAAAAATATTTGAAGGTTTAAATCACTAAAAACCCAAATAAATAAATAGTTAGTCAAAATAAAAATGCAGCAAAAATAAATAAACATAAGTATAAGTCTGAAAGAGGGATAAAGTAAAAGGGAAAGGAGTATCGAAAAGACTACTCCTCATCAGATGTGTCCTGGTCCCGCTGCTGGTGGTGATCCGGCGCGTTTCCTCGGACGGCTAAAGCACTGGCATCAGGACATCGTCTCTACTCTGGCCCATATCGCTCGAAGCGCGTCCAACACGACCCCCTGGAAAGCACCATGGTCGTGGATGGGGATCTCTGGGATCTCAGGGAAGGGTGGGAGAGGTGGAAATGGCTGCGCTGGCTCGTCCGCTACGACTGGGTGTGCTGGGCGGAGGCCTCCTCTGCGTAGTACTCTGAGGGGTGCGGTGTGGATGTGACGCTCAGCTGGGTGGAATGCGAGGCGTTGTAGATCGTCAAAGAAATCTGTCACCTCTCGCAGTGGGAGAGCTATCATACGTGGTCCCTCGTCATCCACAAAGGACCAAAAGCGTCCCTCCTTCAGTCACTGGGTCCTCGTCAGGTGACCCTCGTCCATGAAGCACAATTTTCTCTCCACCGAAGCTCCCTCAAGGCTGATGCCAAGAAAGCTAAAGATGGGTGTCAAGAGGCTCCCTATCGTCTCCCTCTTCGCGCGAGAACCCTTGAAGGGTTTATCAGGGTCGCCAGGTGCTCCGCAAAATTATCCCCCATGTTTACCTTATGATCGGTCATCGGTGGGGGGAAGAGCTCGTCATCAAGCTGAACTAAATCCCTGACGGAATAGTATAGCAGTATCAGCTCCTGGACCCGAACCTTGTTAGGCTCCATCTTGCACAATAGGGTGTTGGCAAGGACCTTCAAGAAGTAGCTCAACTTTGGGTGACAGACGTCCATCTGGGTGGCTGGGCCGGAGTCGAAGTGGCCAGTCCCAACGAGGCCCCAGAAAGTAGGTAGGCCAGGGAAAGCAGCGACATAGCAGGCGCTGGCACCAATGTCGAAGCCGTAGATTTCGCACAACTGCGGGATGGGAATCATGTACTGGATGCCTCTGATGAAGAAGGTCAGGGTGGCATCATGCGCCACCTTCGCTCTGGGGCTCTTGTAGAGCACCTGAGCTGTGGAGATACACTGTCGCACCAGGTCGGGATACAGAGGATATGGCTTAGTAGCCATGGTTGCCAACCCAAGCTCTTGCACCATCTGTCTGAAGTCGTGGTAGAGCCCCAATTTCTTCAAGTTTTGCTTGTCAGCGAACTTGGTTGGCTCGATGGTGATGCCTTGCCAGGCGTTGTAATAGAGGCTGTTGAAGGTGTCCCACTCCTCGCTCAGGGGACGGTGTGTGCAATCTCTCAATTGCACCACTCCTCTAGGATCAGGATAGTCCTCGAATGTAGCAAGCATAGCCTCCTCTTCTTTGGGCAGGGGTCTCGGCATGGAGGAACCCGTGGTGGAGCGTTGGGACCACCAATCTCGTAACATGCCTTAGTTCTGCTCTCGTCCTCTGCTCTCTTCCATCTGCATATAATGAAACAAAGCACAAACCAGAATCGATGTTGAAGTGAAAGGAGCAGCCGTCGATCGATGGTATCGCATGGCCAACGATCGAGAGGACCTAATGGCCATCGATCAATATCAACTCATGGGCATCGATCGATGCAGTGTCGCGGATCAGTGTCCACAAGATAAAAAATAATCAACTCAAATCGTGCAAATCATGTGTAAAAATGATGGATAGTCCCTAATATAGTACTCCAACACTCTAAATCGTTCTATATTCCGAGTAAAACTACCAAAATTATGATTTTTCTTCAAACCCTAAAAAGTTCTCTAAACTAAGAGATTTGGAGAACATAGCTTGAAGATTGAGTGATTTAAAGAGCTAAACAGGTAGAGAGGGAAGAATTCGTGTGGTTTCGGCTCAAAAACGAGCAAAATCGGCCAAAATTTTGGAGAGAAACCGGGTGTAGAACTCGTGTGTGTTTTTGGCGGTTTGGAGAAAAGTGTTTTATGAATCGGGGTCGCGTCGAGTTGACATACTTTGACGCACGACTGTCGAATGACGGTCTTATAGGGGCATCGATCGATGGTCTGATCGGTGATTCCTTATTTAATTTAGATTTTTGTAATTGCATAAATAATAGATAATTATTATATATTTATTTTTAATTAATTAATTAATTATTGCTAATATATAAATTCTTCTTTTGGGTTTTGTGTTTTTCTCATTATTATATATACTAGGTAAAGAACCCGTGCGATATCGCACGGGAACTCATTTTATAAAAGTAAATATAAGATATTATAGAAAGTAATATTTTATGTCAATACCAATTAATATATATGTTTTGTTATCCATTTAGCTAAATTATTTAGAAATCTCAAAAGAACTAAATATTTGAAACTAATTAAAACGCAAACATTTTCCATTTTAATTATTTACTAAATTAGTAAAGTAAATTATAACGACAAGTCCAATATTCAAATTTGTTTGAAACTATGTAGGATGTTATAATAAAAAAGAGGTAATAGCAAACCTGAATTTTGTACTCACTTACATTATTTATTATAGAAAAAGTTTCAATCAAACAATCATATTTTCTTTTCTCTGTGATCTATAGATTATAAAATACTCTTATTATGAATGTCTATGTCATCAAAAACTATTATTTGGCAATTATTTTCTTAATAGTTTCTCTTTCAAACAACACATCCCAATTAGGATAACAAATGTACCCTTTCATAGTTTTATATAGTTTATAAAAAAAGTAAAGAGTTACAATCCGTAGGTTACAATTGTCTAAGTTTCTTAATTTTAATGTCTTATGCTTTCTGGCACTCCTCTCTGAACAATCTTTTTCTCAAACAACACTTACCTTCGAAAATAATAAACGATGTACCTTTTCAAGATCTTATATATTGAACTTTACAAAGCATAATTTTTAAAAATATATATACTTGGTTTTTTATCGCTTCTTATATTATTATTTTCCTAATCTACATTTATACCATTCCTACATATCATTTTATATTATTTAAATCCTATTAAGGTATGTGTTTGGTATTCTCATAATCTTAATTATTGAACCCTTAATATATGAACTATTAATTTAGTATTTTGAAAAGACATTTTCAGCAAATTTATACCCTTCATCCATCTCATTTTCTTTTAGACTCCTTAAATGTCTTTGGTATCTTCTCATAATGTTAATTATTGAACCTTGATATAGGAACCGTTACGGGAATGGAAACATGGAATATCAACACTTAAGGCACGCAAGTGTTTCAGAATTCATAATGTACATGAATGGAAACATGGAATATTAAAACATAAGGCACTGCTTTTGTTTAAAAAAGGTTTATAGAACTTTGAAAATTAGACAATACATGTGCCCTCCTTCAACCTATGAACCGGTCATCATGTCCCTTCCCTTTTTTTGTCAACTTGACATGAACCGAAGACCTAACATAAATCTCCAAACCGCCATATCTCTGCCTTTAACAGATTCTTATCGTTGGAATAAAAGATAACTCGATTTCTATTATACTTTTCTATACCATATGCAAACGTAGACATGTCCTTTTCCGGCTAATAAACACTCAAATCATCCAATCATTTCCTTTTAATTATTCACTTGTTACTTTTCAACAAAACCAAATTTAAATAACAGAATTAGAAAATAATTTTAAATCCAAGAAAATAAAATAAGTAAATTATAATATGCATTAGACAACTTTCTTCTTCTCCCATCGTTTAAATTTTTTCTTAAATTTAACCCTAGAGTTTTGGAATCTAGAATTCGACTATCTTGTTCGATGATTAAGCTTATGAAAAGTACCATACAACATACCTTGACAATTATGAAAATGGAATAAACATAGAATATAATTGATGATCACAGCGACACTACAAGAAATGTGGGTATTAATAGCGTCGTAGTATAGCGTTTATTACAGCTCTGCTATTGTATACCAACACCGGCCTTTCTAATAGCCTTTATTAATCTGAAACGCTATGTTTGTTATCGCGGGAAAAGAAAAGAATTTATCCGCGTCAATTTGGTAAGTTGAGGCGCCTTATCATTGCATATCAGAAAAAAGGAGCTATCGTATATGTAAAATATATTATTTTTAGTCTGAAAATATCTCTAAGTACTTAACACGGGAGATCTCTCGAAACCTCTTCACTTTTTTCCCTTACTCCTCGGAGAGATTCACTTTCTAAGTACTTAAAACACAAGAGATTCAAAGCTCATCGCACAACAGAAAATCACGAGAGGTATGTTCTCATTCAATCAAATCGAAGCCTTATTTGAGTTTGATTTCGATTTTGATTCATTCAGTTTGATTTTGGGTTTTGATTTTGATTTGGGTTTTAATTTCGTTTGTTTCCGTTTCGATTTTGATTTTGATTTTGGGTTTCAATTTTGGATATCAATTTTGATCTCTCATTTTGATTTTACTTCAGAAATGGCAAGGACAAGAGGAAGAGGACAAGTTGGAGCTCGTCGGAGTAGACGTAATCAAGGCTTGGAGGTAGAAGATCCAACACGCGAAGTTGCTACTCCAACAACAAAGAAAGTGGCTTCTCCAAAAAAGAATGTAGTTAAGAGAAGAAGGGATAGACCAAAGAAAGTGGCTAAGATTGGTGATGAGGTAGAAGATGTAACACCGCAAGTTGATGTAGTGAAAATGAAGCAAGGTCTGAAGATGAGGAAGAGGGTGAAGAAGAAGCTTGTTTGACTGGACAGGAACAAAAACTACAAGTCAAGAAAAGAACATACAAGAAAGCAAAGACTTTACTTCTTACGCCAACGATAAAAGTAGTAGAATCCAGAAAGTTGCTGCTCAACGAGAAGTTGTAACACCGGGAGATGATGATTACCTTGTAGATGTAACACCGGAGGTTGCTGCTCAACAAGAAGATGTAACACTGGAGGTTGCTCAGGATGAGATAGAAGGAGAAGCTTGTTTGACTGGACAGGAAGAGAAAGAGGATGAAGTAGTAGAAGATGATGAATATGTAACAAGTAATGATGATGAGGTTGAATATGTAAGACCGGTAGCTGGTCAGACCGGAGAAGACCAGAAAGAAGATGGAGTTGTCAATGAGAAAGGAAACGAAGAAGAAGCTAGCAAAGATGATGGAGTTGTCAAAGAGAAAGGAAACAAACAAGAATCTAGCAAAGACGATGGAGTTCTCGAAGAGAAAGAGAACGAAGAAGAAGCTCTTGATATGGAAGAAGATGGTGGTCGCACTGAGAGAGGGAACGAAGAAGAAGCTCTTGATATGGAAGAAGATGGAGGTCGCAATGAGAGAGGGAACGAAGAAGATGAAGTCAACAATGCTCAAGATGATCAGATTCCTAGTACTGAAGGAGTTCAGTTACCAGGGGATGAAGTGAAAGAAAGAAAGAAAAGAGGACCAAAAAAGATGCGTAGAGTGGCTGCAAATCCTAATGATAAGGTTGCGGTCACATTCAATGACTTTGGAGAGCATGTCGGATCTGGTTCAGTAACACTATCATCTTTTCTTGGTCCTCTTGTGAGGGAACATGTTCCGGTTACACTTTCTGATTGGAGAAAATTTGATGTAGCGACTAAAGCAACAATGTGGGAAGAAATTAAGGTGACATAATCGTCTATATGTATTGTTGATTTTCTGTAAACATGTTTGACCTTTGCTTATTGTGATGCAGGGGAGGTTTAACTTGCAAGAAGAATGGCAGAAAGTTGTTATTTTCAAGCAGCTGGGAATGGCTGAGAAGTCAAGACTAGTGTCACAAGTACGTGCTGCGAAGACTACTGCTGAGAGAATTGATTTAAAACCCAGCAACGTCCCATCCATTCAAGTGTGGAACTCTTGGGTTAGGAGCAAGACTACCAAAACTTTCACAGTTAGTTACCTCCAGCAAATTAACTTTCTTGTTTATAGGTCATGTCTTATAAATTTAATCACTCATATTTTTATTGTAGGAAATAAGTAACAAGTACAGATAGATGAGAAAAAATCAGATTCCTCACACTACCAGCCCTAAAGGGATGCTTCGTTTAGCTGAAGATATGGTAAAGTTTTTTGATGGGAACATCTATAAAATTGTACAGATTGTTAAAATAACTTGTTATTGAGATTTTTCAGTTTTTTTATATAGAAAAAAAGGAGTACATGCCCAAGAAAGGTGAGTAGGAGTAAGGTATGGATTGCAGGACACACTCATGCTAATGGTAGACCGGTGAAGCCTTGATTTGCTGAGACTATTGTAAGAATTGTTGAAGTTGTTGTGTATAATTAATGGATTATGATTAGTGAATGATTCTGTGTTTACATGTTTGTATCAGGAACAAATACAGTCACTTGATAGTCAAATCGACTCAACATCTACTGAGAACAAAAGGGAAGATACTGTGAGCAAGATTTTGGGAAAAGACAAAGGTGGACGAGTTAGGGGGTTTGGTAGAGGGGTTACAGCTACTAAACTAGCATATTTGCAATTTAGAGACGCAAAGATTGCAGAAATGAAAAGTGAGATTGAAGAGTTAAAGGGCATGGTCTGAGACTTAGCTGGAAAGAAGGTAAGTATTTCATTACATTTGGTGAAATAGTCTTTAAGACAGTTACGAGTTCCTTTTCCTTCTCTCAGAAAAGTAATGTTGATGTTGAAACATCTGAGAGTAGTGGTGGATTCAAAGAAGGAGTGAGAGTACAGATACTCGATTGGATTGAAGCAGACGATGTTGTTGTTGGTGAAGGAGAATTCTGCTCTGCTGAACTGAAGTACAAAATTGGTCGTATACCAATTGGTCCTAATGCAGTGGCGATCGTTGTGAGGTTTGCACTAAGCTCAGTAGTTTCTCTCTGGAGGCCTACAACAGATGTGTTAACTCTTGATGAAGCTGTGGGAGACAAAATAGCTTGGCCAGTGGATAAAGTGATATTGGATAGGGATCAAAACTTTTCAGACGATGTATCCATGGTAAAGTTTTCAAATCTTGTTTTCTTCCTACGAAAGATGAGTTATCTCTAATCATTAGTTTCTTACTTTTTAGAAAAGCAAGGAAGGTGAAACTCGCAGATGCATGATATTTGATTGGACCAATGAAGAGGACGAGGTTATTGCTGAAGGTCTCGTTTGTTCATCCAAATCCAAAGACATGGTTAACAATATACCTCTAGGTCCCAATGTTGTTTGTGTTGAAGTTCTGAAGGTGCTGAATGATGAGGCATATTTGTGGAGGCCAACTGCTGATATGTTTTTGATTGGTGATGCACTTAACGAAAAAATCGCATGGCCAGTCCTAAAGGTTGAAGTCATGCCTACCACCATTGCAAATGTAACACCTACTAAATCTGCAGCCAAGAAAATAGGATCACCTTCGAAACCAGCCAAGAAAAAAGCAGTGGTATGTGACTGAATGAAGTTATTCTATTTTGTTTGTCTGTTGATTGATGTTCTATTATCTGGTGTGAGTTGTAGAGTCCAGGCAGCACTAGTTCAACCAGGAGTCCAAAGCAAAAGTGTATTCTCTTAGATTGCAGCAACTCTGGACGTAAGGTTGCTGAAGGAAGAGTTGCTTCAACGGATCCGAATGAGTTGTGCCACTTTGTACCCTTAGGTCCAAATGCAAGCAAGGTGTGGGTGGAAGTGGCTAAGATTGGTGATGCAAAAGTATGGAGGCCAAATTCAGAGATCGAAATCATATCTGATGCAATATGTTCAGTTGTGGCATGGCCAAATGATAAGCTCAAGCTCCTTTGATGCAGGAAGAGTTGTTGTTGTTTAATCTTATCGTGTGTAATATTATGTTGCGTTTAGTTTGAACTCATGTGTGATATTATGTCTAAGTTGATAAACGTAAACAAATATTATGTGTAATATTATTTTATAAGCCTTGTGTGATAAAATGTTGTATTGTGTGATAAAATCCTATGTCTTAAAGTTAAATCCTTATACCATTAAAACGAGAATATAAAAACCGTGTACTTTGAATGATAAATCCCTAAACCCCAAAGCTAATGCCCTACACCCTAAAGCTAATACCCTAAACCCCAATTGTTCTTGATTTCTGATTTTTTTTTTATTAAAAGAAGGGATATTGTAGTCTTATTTTCATAAAACTTATTAGTTAAACTTTTAAAGATAAATCCCTAAACCCCAAAGTTACCCTAAACCATATATACCATAATTATACTTGATTTCTGATTTTTTTTTATAAAAAGAAGTGATATTGTAATCTTATTTTCATAAAACTTATTAGTTAAACTTTTTATACAATTTCACTCATCAAAATCCTATACCCTAAAACATTTATACATACATAAGTCTTAGTGTTTATGAAGATATAAGCTTAGATCATTGAATTTTATGAAACCTCATATAAAATATTTATATTTATAAAAAAAAATATTCGTTAAATTGGAATGATCATAAAACATTTTTTCAGATTTAATTTTTTTTCTTAATAACCTATTTTATATGTTAATTTTCTGATTTGAAACGAAATTAATACTCTAAGCCAATGAGGAGTAAACTCGACGATTGCTGACGTGGCCAATTACACGCCGATGGATCTGTGTCACATACTTCGATCTGAGCCGTTCTTTCTTATTGGAGTAGGATTAATTGTAAACCATTGATTTTGTTGTTAAGCTTTAATCTGAACCGTTCTTTTTGGCGGCCAAAATTTTCAGAACACAACTCAGAACAGATCTTGTTCCGTCTCGCGAGCAAGAACAAACCCTAAATCCTTTGTTCAACAGCTCTTCTCTCGATCTCACTTGTATCTGAAAGAAAGCAAATGGATAAGACGTGGATTTGGCTGCCAAGGTAAGACCTAAAATCAATCGAGCGCACTTGTATTCGCTGATTGAAAGAAAGCTAGGTACTTTTGTCTGATTCTTGTAGGAATAGTCACGAGTACTCAGAAGGAGCAACTAATTTCGTGAAATCATAGCAAGAAGATTGGGAAATCTGTCTGAAATGCTATGCCCTTGTAGAAACTGATGCAACCTTAGCCATCAGTTATTAGATACAATAGTGGAGCATCTAGTGATTAGGGGTATGGATAAGAAGTATAAGAGTTCTTGTTGGAGAATTCATGGTGAAAAAAGAGATTATGCAGAAGACAATGGTCTTCAATATCAAACGGAGGCATTTGATTTGTTGCAGACAGTATTCTCGATGGATGGTGGTCCAAATCAAACGAATGACAATGAGACAAATGATGATGACGAAGCACCTGAGGAAACTGAATTTAAGAAGAAGCTAAGAGACACTCAAACGCCATTGTACTCGGATTGTATCAAACACACGAAGGTTTCAGCAATCATGGGACTTTACAGATTCAAGGTTAAAAGTGGTGTTTCAGAGAACTACTTTGATCAGCTGTTGATTTTACTTGAGGAAATGCTACCCGAAGACAATGTTCCCAAGAGTTTAGCCGCGATCAAGAAATTTCTGAAAATATATCATCGACTAAGAGCATCTGGTCAAGATGCCAAAGGCATCAAGCGTGCAAAGCTTCTCCTCCATGCATTTCAAATTAGACGCTCCTCCGGCCTTGACTCTACATGCTTAAGGTTGAAACCTTATCTATTAGCCGTTGATTGTTGTCCATAAACTCTCCTTTATATTTGTAACCCTAGTTCATTAATGTTAAGCAAGTAATTCGAGTCTTATTCTTTTCTTTCTAGTGTTCTTGAGCTCCCAAATGGGTTCTTGAACAAATCGGCTCCTATTCTCTTACTTTCTCTCTTAATCTCTTCTAATCTCTCTATTCTACTCTATTCTACCTTTGCATACTCAGATTCTACTCATTCTTTCATGGTATCAGAGCCAGGTTCTCTTGAATCTGGGTTGCTACGTTGAAGACTCAAGATGGAGAACACCAAGACTACTATCATTCCGGTTACTTTGAAAGGGGGGAACTATCTCCTTTGGTCGAGGGTAGTGAAGACTGCCGTGGGGAGTAAGGGCTTGTGGAACCACATCCTTGAAGATGGAGCTCCCAAGATCATTACTCATGAAGGTGACAAGGAGATTGTCACGTGTGATGAAGAGAAGTGGATGCAAGAGGATATGCTTGTGATATCCATTCTCCAAAGCTCACTGGATCCATCGATTTTGGAGGCTTATAGCTACTGTGAGAAGGCTAAAGATCTATGGGAAACACTTCAAAAGGTGTATGGAAACATCTCAAACCTTACCAGGGTGTTTGAGATCAAGGGAGCTATCAACAACTTAGCTCAGGAGGATATGGAGTTCACCAAACACTTGGGAAAGTTTAGAGCTTTATGGTCTGAGCTTGAAATGCTAAGGCCTAGCACTACTGATCAGGATGAGCTGAATGAGAGATGTGAGCAGGATAAGGTCTTTGGCCTACTCCTTACTCTCAACTCAAGCTACAATGATCTCATTAAGCACATCCTAAGATCAGAGAAGCTCCCATCTCTTGAAGAAGTGTGCTCGCAAATCCAAAAGGAACAAGGGTCACTGGGACTCTTTGGAGGAAAGGGAGAGCTTACCTTGGCTAATCAAGCTGAAGGACCACAGGCCAACAAGGTGAACAAGTATGAGGAAAGGAGGTTCAATGGAAACTGTGATCATTGCAAGAGACAAGGTCACAAGAAGCACCAGTGCTGGATCCTTCACCCACATCTCAAACCAAACAAGTTTCTGAAGGATAGAGAGGCAAGGGCAAACGTGAGTTATGGAGGAAGTGATCAGCATGGGATAAGTGGAGCTGGGCCATCAAACCGGGCACAAGAGAATGAAGGACGTGAAGGGGGTGAGAACAAGGCATTGGTGACCTACACTTCTCAACCAGCCAACCGTCCAAATGAGCATGAGTTCATCCGGAGATCAGAAATGGATGCTCTCATCAAGATGCTCAAAGACAATGGTAACAACTTTGGTAACCTCAGGGGGTATTCTTTTGGTACTTTTAAAGTTACTAGTCCTAATGATCAAACTGATGCATATACTCAATCTAGGATTGCTGGTCTATCTCTTAGTGCTTATAGCATGTCTAAACCATTGATAGTTGATTCAGGTGCATCTCATCACATGATTAGTGATACTAGTCTTATTAAAGATATAGAGCCTGCTCATGGACATGTTATGATTGCTAATGGTGATAGGATTCCAATAAGGGGTATAGGCAAATTGAAACTGTTTGATAAGGAATCTAGAGCTTTTTATATGCCTGAATTTACATCAAACTTGTTATCAGTTAAGAAGTGCACTAATGATCTAAAATGTAGAGTTATCTTCAGTCCTAATGATGTGAAGTTTCAGGATATTGAGAGCAGCCGTGTGATTGGGAAAGGAGTTACACAAGGAGATCTTTACTTACTTGAAGAGCTTACTTCTTTACCTAATTGTTCTTTTACTTCTGTTTTTGCTTCTGCTTTAAATAAGAATGCTTTGTGGCATGCTAGACTAGGACATCCTCATGTTAGAGCTTTAAACTTAATGGTTCCAGGTGTTATCTTTGAAAATAATGATTGTGAAGCTTGTATTTTAGGCAAGCATTGTAAGACTGTTTTCCAAAAGTCCACTACTATCTATGATCACTGCTTTGATTTAATACATTCAGATGTTTGGACTGCTCCTTGTTTGTCTAGGGAAAACCATAAGTACTTTGTCACTTTCATAGATGAAAAATCGAAATACACCTGGATAACCTTGATTCCATCTAAAGATAGGGTGCTTGATGCATTTAGAAACTTTCAGGCTTATGTGACTAACCATTTTAATGCAAAGCTTAAAACTTTTAGATCAGATAATGGTGGAGAGTACGCAAGTCAAGCCTTCAAGCAGCACCTATCTCAGCATGGAATTCTTCATCAAACAAGTTGTCCCTACACCCCACAACAGAATGGAGTAGCCGAGAGGAAGAATAGACATCTCATGGAAGTGGCTAGGTCCATGATGTTCCAGGCAAATGTGCCAAAGAGATTCTGGAGTGATGGTGTGGCCACTGCTTGTTACTTAATCAACCGGACTCCAACCAAAATCCTTGGAGATCAGTCACCATTTGAGGTTTTGAACAAGTGTAGACCAGCACTAGATCATCTCAGAGTCTTTGGGTGTCTCTGCTTTGTTCACAAACCAGGAGAATTAAGGAACAAGTTGGAGGCAAGGAGTACAAAGGGGATGTTCATTGGTTACTCATCAACTCAGAAGGGGTACAAGTATTATGATCCTGTGACCAGGAGGGTGCTTATATCAAGGGATGTGAAGTTTGTAGAAGAAAGAGGGTACTATGAGGAGAAGAACCTAGCAGAATTAAAGGATTTGGCGTCTGATAAGGCAGCAAACTTGAGAATCATCTTGGAGGGTCTTGGGATTAACTTATCTCAGGATCAAAAAAGTGGGAGTGCACAACAACCAGTTCCACCTACCACTAATACAAATGATCAGGAACCCCACCTTGATCATGAGGGGGGAAATGAACCTAATGCTAATGATCAAGATGAGGAAGAAGAATCAGATTCACAACATGATCAAGGTGTTGATCAAGGAAATGATGATGAGGAAGGGGAAACTATGAACCAGGAAGAAGAAGAGGAGATTGAGGAGGAACAACCTGAAGTGGCTCAACCCTTGAGAAGAAGTACAAGGATAAGGAATCCTCCATCCAACTGGATTAACACTCGGGTGTACTACAATGCACAAGCAGTTGAGCATCCTGCCCAAGCTGTTTGCTCACTGACGCATTACCCTGATGTGATCATGGACCGGATCACTAAGGAGAACAAGGAGAGTCTAGATGAGCCACATGAAGCCACATTGCACCAGCAACCTGGTGATGATGCTCTAGCCATTCCTGAAGGTCCCATGACTCGTTCCAGAGTCAAGAAGCTTGGAGAGAATGTTGTTGGATTACTCACTTCACATCCACAA
>CAJHQQ010002564.1:0-62356 GCA_905132885.1 Moricandia moricandioides
AAACAGCCGGCCTCTAATTGGATCAACACAAGGGTCTACTTCAACTCACAAGCTGTAGCTCATCCTATACAAGCAACATGCTCCCTAGCTCAATATCCTATGGATCATCAAGCTTCATCACTAACCTTAATGAGGCTTACATACCAAGGTCATATGAAGAGGCTATGGAAATTAAGGAATGGAGAGATTCAGTAAGAGATGAGATGGGTGCTATGGAGAAAAATGGAACCTGGTTTGAAACTGAACTTCCCAAAGGCAAGAAGGCAGTAACAAGCATGCTGTTGTTCACAATTAAGTACTTAGCCAATGGGAAACCTGAGAGGAAGAAGACCAGGCTGGTAGCAAGAGGCTACACTCAAGTATATGGTGAGGACTATCTTGAAACCTTTGCACCAGTGGCAAAGCTTCACACCATAAGGATTTTGCTCTCTCTTGCTGTGAATTTGGAATGGGATCTTTGGCAAATGGATGTTAAGAATGCATTCTTACAAGGAGAGCTAGAAGATGAAGTATACATGCGGCCTCCACCAGGGATGGAAACATGGTAAAACCTGGTAATGTATTGAGGCTGAGGAAGGCAATCTATGGTCTAAAGCAATCTCCAAGAGCCTGGTATCACAAACTGAGCACAACCCTTAATGGAAGAGGGTTTGTGAAATCTGAAGCTGATCACACTTTGTTTACTCTCACCAGTCAGAAAGGGATCATTGTGATTCTCATCTATGTGGATGATATCATCATCACAGGCAGTGATAAAGAGGGAATCAGCTCCACCAAAACATTCCTCAAGGCAACATTTGATATCAAGGATTTGGGAGAGCTCAAATATTTTCTTGGGATTGAGATGTGTAGGTCGAAGGAGGGACTGTTTCTGTCCCAAAGGAAATACACCCTTGATGTATTAAAGGAAGCTGGAGACCTTGGTGGTAGAGCTGCCAAAACACCTCTAGAGGAGGGATACAAAGTAATGCGTGAGGGGGAGTATGAAGACGAGGCTTATGAAGATGTGAAGCACTATAGGAGAATGGTGGGAAAACTCATATATCTCACTATCACAAGACCAGATGTGTGCTTCGCAGTCAACCAAGTAAGCCAACATATGCAAGCCCCCAAGATACATCATTGGAACATGGTTGAAAGAATTCTGAGGGTACTTAAGAGAAGCACCAGGACAAGGAGTTTGGATGGGTTGCAACAAGAGTACTGAGATAGTTGGTTATTGTGATGCTGATTGGGCTGGAGATAGGATAGATAGGAGGTCTACAACCGGCTATTGTACTTTCATTGGAGGTAATTTAGTAACATGGAAGAGCAAGAAGCAGAAGGTGGTCTCATGTTCAAGTGCTGAGGCAGAGTATAGAGCCATGAGAAAGCTCACAAGTGAACTGATTTGGATTAAAGGGTTGCTTAAGGACTTGGGAATTGAGACTACCACACCCATAACCATGCACTGTGATAACCAGGCTGCAATACACATAGCTTCCAACAATGTGTTCCATGAGAGAACTAAACACATTGAGGTGGATTGTCATAAGGTGAGGCAAGCCGTGGAGCAGAAAGTCATCCTGCCTTGCTATACCAGAAGTGAAGACCAGCTAGCTGACATCTTTACCAAGGCTGCTAGCACCAAAGTCTGTGAGTTCATTCATCCAAAACTTGGACTCATAGATCTCACATGTCACTGATCCTCTTACCATGAAGTGTTCTACTCTTTTTCCTTGGTGTGGTTTTTGTCCCATGCGGTTTTTACTAGCTGAGGTTTTAATGAGGGAATGCTTCATGGCTTCCAAGCTTGACTTGTTCCACATGGTCAAGCTTGAGGGGGAGTGTTGACATGAAGAAATAAAGAGCAAGAGTATTGACATAGTCATGTGATATAATCATGTGGTATAGTTGATTACATGCATCAACTACATAGTCCGATAATATAGTCGACTACATGCCTCAACTACATCATATAGTCAACTACATGAATCGACTACATGAACTGACTACATCACAAGATTTGAAATCTGGATGGAAGAAGACCGTTGGAAGCTCAGAGACAAGTGGGAGTATTTTATTATATTCTATTTGTCTGGTTTCTAATTTGTATTGTCTTTAAATAATGTAACCCCAGCAATGAATCAAGCAAGGAAATTATATTCTCTCCTTCTCTCTCTCTCACTCACGAAATCCCTCTCTCTCTCTCCTGTTCTTGCTATTCTTCACATTTCCAGCAACAAACTCTCTCTTAATCTCATTTAAACTCTCACTAAATTACTAAAACTCACACTTACATCGTGATTCATTCTGCTTTTATTAGTATCAAGAAGAAATTGCCAAATCTCCAAACTGGGTAAACTGGAATCACTTCGGTTAAAAGTGGGATAATTTCTTCATCATAACTCCTATGATCTTTATTCTACTTCAGGGTGATTCTAAACTGATTAATGAGTCCAAATCAAGCTTGTTACATCGTGATTCATTCTGGTTTTATTTGTATCAAGAAGAAATTGCCAAATCTCCAAACAGGGTAAATTGGAATCACTTCGGTTAAAAGTGGGATAACTTCTTCATCATAACTCCTATGATATTGATTCAACTTCAGGGTGATTCTACACTGATTAATGAGTCCAAATCAAGCTTCTTACATCGTGATTCTTTCTGGTTTTATTAGTATCAGAAAGAAATTGCCAAATCTCCAAACAGGGTAAACTGGAATCACTTCGGTTAAAAGTGGGATAACTTCTTCATCATAACTCCTATGATCTTGATTCAACTTTAGGGTGATTCTACACTGATTTGTGAGTCCAAATCAAGCTTCTTACATCGTGATTCATTCTGGTTTTATTAGTATCAAGAAGAAATTGCCAAATCTCCAAACATGATAAACTGGAATCACTTCGGTTAAAAGTGGGATAATTTCTTCATCATAACTCCTATGATCTTGATTCTGCTTCAGGGTGATTCTAAACTGATTAATGAGTCCAAATCAAGCTTGTTCCATCGTGATTCATTCTGGTTTTATTAGTATCAAGAAGAAATTGCCAAATCTCCAAACAGGGTAAACTGGAATCACTTCGGTTAAAAGTGGGATAACTTCTTCATCATAACTCCTATGATCTTGATTCTACTTCAGGGTGATTCTACACTGATTAATGAGTCCAAATCAAGCTTCTTACATCATGATTGATTCTGGTTTTATTAGCATCAAGAAGAAATTGCCAAATCTACAAACAGGATAAACTGGAATCACTTCGGTTAAAAGTGGGATAACTTCTTCATCATAACTCCTATGATCTTGATTCTACTTCAGGGTGATTCTACACTGATTAATGAGTCCAAATCAAGCTTCTTACATCGTGATTCATTCTGGTTTTATTAGTATCAAGAAGAAATTGCCAAATCTACAAACAGGGTAAACTGGAATCACTTCGGTTTAAAAGTGGGATAACTTCTTCATCATAACTCCTATGATATTAATTCAACTTCAGGGTGATTCTACACTGATTAATGAGTCCAAATCAAGCTTCTTACATCGTGATTCATTCTGGTTTTATTAGTATCAAAAAGAAATTGCCAAATCTCCAAACAGGGTAAACTGGAATCACTTCGGTTAAAAGTGGGATAACTTCTTCATCATAACGCCTATGATCTTGATTCAACTTTAGGGTGATTCTACACTGATTTGTGAGTCCAAATCAAGCTTCTTACATCGTGATTCATTCTGCTTTCATTAGTATCAAGAAGAAATTGCCAAATCTCCAAACTGGGTAAACTGGAATCACTTCGGTTAAAAGTGGGATAATTTCTTCATCATAACTCCTATGATCTTTATTCTACTTCAGGGTGATTCTAAGCTGATTAATGAGTCCAAATCAAGCTTCTTACATCGTGATTCATTCTGGTTTTATTTGTATCAAGAAGAAATTGCCAAATCTCCAAACAGGGTAAACTGGAATCACTTCGGTTAAAAGTGGGATAACTTCTTCATCATAACTCCTATGATCTTGATTCTACTTCAGAGTGATTCTAAACTGATTAATGAGTCCAAATCAAGCTTCTTACATCGTGATTCATTCCGGTTTTATTAGTATCAAGAAAAAATTGTCAAATCTCCAAACAGGATAAACTGGAATCACTTCGGTTAAAAGTGGGATAATTTCTTCATCATAACTCCTATGATCTTGATTCTGCTTCAGGGTGATTCTAAACTGATTAATGAGTCCAAATCAAGCTTGTTACATCGTGATTCATTCTGGTTTTATTAGTATCAAGAAGAAATTGCCAAATCTCCAAACAGGGTAAACTGGAATCACTTCAGTTAAAAGTGGGACAACTTCTTCATCATGACTCCTATGATCTTGATTCTACTTCAGGATGACTCTGCACTGATTTATGAGTCCAAATCAAGCGTCTTGCATCTTGATTCATTCTGGTTTTATTAGAATCAAGAAGAAATTGCCAAATCTCCAAACAGGGTAAACTGGAATCACTTCGGTTAAAAGTGGGATAACTTCTTCATCATAACTCCTATGATATTGATTCAACTTCAGGGTGATTCTACACTGATTAATGAGTCCAAATCAAGCTTCTTACATCGTGATTCATTCTGGTTTTATTAGTATCAAAAAGAAATTGCAAAATCTCCAAACAGGGTAAACTGGAATCACTTCGGTTAAAAGTGGGATAACTTCTTCATCATAACTCCTATGATCTTGATTCAACTTTAGGGTGATTCTACACTGATTTGTGAGTCCAAATCAAGCTTCTTACATCGTGATTCATTCTGGTTTTGTTAGTATCAAGAAGAAATTGTCAAATCTCCAAACAGGGTAAACTGGAATCACTTCGGTTAAAAGTGGGATAATTTCTTCATCATAACTCCTATGATCTTGATTCTGCTTCAGGGTGATTCTAAACTGATTAATGAGTCCAAATCAAGCTTGTTACATCGTGATTCATTCTGGTTTTATTGTTGAAATTTGACAGAGTATGAAGTCTTGTGTGTTGTGATTTCACAGAGTGTGAAGTCTTGTGTTGGACTTTCACAGAGTGTGAAGTCGTGTGTGTTGGAGCAGGATGAACAGTGGTATTTGTAGCAGAGAACTCGAAATGAAGAAGAGAGTGGATCTGGTTTCTGCTAGTGTATACTTGAACCAGAAACAGAGATTAGAGAGAATAAAGAGAATAAGAAGAGATTCGAGTGAGATTTATATAGAGATTTGAGAGATTAAGAAAGGGAGAGATTAAGGGTTTCTGAACAAGAACACACTTTGTTTCTTATGAAGTGGAGAGGGGAAATCCCCCTTGCTCCCTTCTTTTCTTCTTATTTCTTGTTGTTATTTTCGACCAGAGAGAGATACATTATATAGAGAGAGATAGATACATTAGGGTTTTTCAAATTCAAACAGACCAAGTGGAGCCTTCTGCTTCCCAACGGTCATGTAGTCGATTCATGTAGTCGATTCATGTAGTCGATTCATGTAGTCGACTATATGATGTAGTTGAGGCATGTAGTCGACTATATTATCGGACTATGTAGTCGATGCATGTAGTTGATGCATGTAGTCGACTATATCACATGACTATGTCACCAGATCCCAAGTCTTTGCTCACAACCCTTTATAAAGCTTTATAATTCTTGTTGGGTTCAACTCCACTGCTCCATCTCATCTCTCATAAGATCATTTGTCTCTCTTCAAGTTAACACTCCCCCTCAAGCTTGACTATAGTGATCCTAAGTCAAGCTTGGAACCTTGAAGTCACTCCTCATTAAAAACCTTATGAGAGAAAACCCTCCTTAGGGATAAAACCCTCATAAGGAAAAGAGTAAGCTCCTTCAAGGCCTAGGGATTGGCCAATGAGTTCTTTGTGTCTAAACCAGTGTGGTGGACACAAAGAACTCTGGATCATGGCCCTCACTGTGGTGCAAGCTAATCCGACTTGGACTGCTCACCACTAACTCTTCTTGAGCTCATCTAGCCCATCTTCACACTGATCTTGAAGCTTCATCAACCAGGTACACACACACATGCTATGGGCTGATTCATAGCTTCCCAACTGAAGGTAACTGTTCTAACTCCACGCCTTGGGCTGATCCATAGCATTCCAATCATCTCTACCTGATCTTCTTGTCAAGTAGTCTCTGATGGCCATCTGTTCTAACACCAAGTTGTTGCTGTCCTTGTTGTGGCTTCTTTGAACCGGTGTGGTGTGAGTTGAGGTAATGGACGACTTGGATCTTCAGGACTGCTCATCATTACCCCTCCTCATGCTTAAGACATCTCTCAGATCATAGGAAGCTCATTCACACTCCCCCTCAAGCTTGGAACCGAGAATAGGTGAAGGTCCAAGCTTGCAAGGTTGCAATGAGTTCCTTGAGTCTTCTTTGATCTGGTTTATGATGCAAGTGTGAACTCCACAGCTTGCCAATGGCTTGTGGCGGCTGGATCTTCAGGATTGCTTCTTCATTACCCCTCCTCAAGCTTGATCCAGAGAGTAAAGGGATGGACCAAGCTTGGAAGTGAGCAAGACTGAGCTAGGACCAGGAGCGCATCACCCCAACAGCTGCGCTTAAGTCAACCAGTTCCTCCTCCCTTGATCTCCTCTCCACTGCCTAGAATAACTCTTCCTTGTGTGTCTCTTGAACCAGGAGCTCAACAACCTTCATGGTCTGCGCTTCTTATAACCGGTTCTTCTCTCCATGGTCAGGAATGTACATCATGTGTAGGCTCTGGATTTACAGGAATTTACATCATGTGTAGGCTCTGAACTGCATGGGCAACACCTTCTTCTTTGTTCTGGATTGATGCTGAACAAGTGACACTCTTTGTGACCCTGAAACAACACTCAAACTCCAAACAAGATAAGACACATTTGCATTGGGATCAAACCTTGACTAATCATCAAGTTTGATCACCAATGTCACAAGCTTTGCACTTAGACAGTATCTCATTGTCTTAAGATCCATCTAATGCAAGCAAACCATTCTCTAACTGCTACGGATGAACTGATCAGGAACAATCACAAGCAATTAGGCAAACAACTCCTGCCTTAAACGACCCTTAGACTCAAGTCTAGGTGTCTCAACCTTAAGGCAGTAACAATGACAATAGAATGCAACAGCCTTAACCTATTCTTTTCATGAATGCAAGCTGGATTAGACATAATTATCTATCATCCTAGCAACACAACCATTTAGAACAGAGACTAAGCAACATTATCATTTCCAAATACCAGACCCAAGTGCTTTACTTTAAACAGTTTCTATTCATGTATGCAAGCAGATTCAGAACATATTATCTAATATCAGGTCAAGCAACTTTTAGAACTGGAGTAAGCACTTTAAAACTCAATCAATCAAACGAGTCTCTTTCAAAACTACCTGGGACAGATTCTAAACAATCACATCTAGCAATCTTTAAACAAATCCTCAGGTTCCAGACACATCACACACACACATTCAGTTCATTATACTCAAGCTTTCTACAAAAGGAAAGAGCTTTCTTACAGCCAAGGATCATTGTATAGATCCTTGATTCCATTGGACAGAATCTGAGTTGTTAGCGGGCACTCCAACTTCTCCATCTTCCATGGACCTTTCCTTGGACTCTCCATGCCTAAAGTCCCCACCTTTCTTCATATTTTGGTCGCCACCACCAGTAACAAGGTGAAAGCTTTCACCTTTCTTCCTGGTCTTTGAATAAGAACAAGCCTGGACTGTTTTGATGAAGAGGGTAGCTAATCCACTCCATAAATTCTGGATCCACGGCCTTCCCTTCTTCTGGACGGTATGAGAAAGCATGAGTAACCAAGAACACTTTCTGGGCACGCCTAGGATGAACACCTTCTTCTTGTAGAGGTTGAATCAGCTGGCTGGACAGAAGTTTCTTCACAGGTTAGAAATGGCATGGGATTGAGCTTGAGCTTGCGGAAGCTAGGAACCAAGTTCTGATGAACTTGGCTCTGATACCATGTTGAAATTTGACAGAGTATGAAGTCTTGTGTGTTGTGATTTCACAGAGTGTGAAGTCTTGTGTTGGAATTTCACAGAGTGTGAAGTCGTGTGTGTTGGAGCAGGATGAACAGTGGTATTTGTAGCAGAGAACTCGAAATGAAGAAGAGAGTGGATCTGGTTTCTGCTAGTGTATACTTGAACCAGAAACAGAGATTAGAGAGAATAAAGAGAATAAGAAGAGATTCGAGTGAGATTTATATAGAGATTTGAGAGATTAAGAAAGGGAGAGATTAAGGGTTTCTGAACAAGAACACACTTTGTTTCTTATGAAGTGGAGAGGGGAAATCCCCCTTGCTCCCTTCTTTTCTTCTTATTTCTTGTTGTTATTTTCGACCAGAGAGAGATACATTATATAGAGAGAGATAGATACATTAGGGTTTTTCAAATTCAAACAGACCAAGTGGAGCCTTCTGCTTCCCAACGGTCATGTAGTCGATTCATGTAGTCGATTCATGTAGTCGATTCATGTAGTCGACTATATGATGTAGTTGAGGCATGTAGTCGACTATATTATCGGACTATGTAGTCGATGCATGTAGTTGATGCATGTAGTCGACTATATCACATGACTATGTCACCATATCCCAAGTCTTTGCTCACAACCCTTTATAAAGCTTTATAATTCTTGTTGGGTTCAACTCCACTGCTCCATCTCATCTCTCATAAGATCATTTGTCTCTCTTCAAGTTAACATTTATTAGTATCAAGAAGAAATTGCCAAATCTCCAAACAGGGTAAACTGGAATCACTTCGGTTAAAAGTGGGATAACTTCTTCATCATAACTCCTATGATCTTGATTCTACTTCAGGGTGATTCTACACTGATTAATGAGTCCAAATCAAGCTTCTTACATCGTGATTGATTCTGGTTTTATTAGCATCAAGAAGAAATTGCCAAATCTACAAACAGGGTAAACTGGAATCACTTCGGTTAAAAGTGGGATAACTTCTTCATCATAACTCCTATGATCTTGATTCTACTTCAGGGTGATTCTACACTGATTAATGAGTCCAAATCAAGCTTCTTACATCGTGATTGATTCTGGTTTTATTAGTATCAAGAAGAAATTGCCAAATCGACAAACAGGGTAAACTGGAATCACATCGGTTAAAAGTGGATAACTTCTTCATCATAACTCCTATGATATTGATTCAACTTCAGGGTGATTCTACACTGATTAATGAGTCCAAATCAAGCTTCTTACATCGTGATTCATTCTGGTTTTATTAGTATCAAAAAGAAATTGCCAAATTTCCAAACAGGGTAAACTGGAATCACTTCGGTTAAAAGTGGGATAACTTCTTCATCATAACGCCTATGATCTTGATTCAACTTTAAGGTGATTGTACACTGATTTATGAGTCCAAATCAAGCTTCTTACATCATGATTGATTCTGGTTTTATTAGCATCAAGAAGAAATTGCCAAATCTACAAACAGGGTAAACTGGAATCACTTCGGTTAAAAGTGGGATAACTTCTTCATCATAACTCCTATGATCTTGATTCTACTTCAGGGTGATTCTACACTGATTAATGAGTCCAAATCAAGCTTCTTACATCGTGATTGATTCTGGTTTTATTAGTATCAAGAAGAAATTGCCAAATCTACAAACAGGGTAAACTGGAATCACTTCGGTTAAAAGTGGGATAACTTCTTCATCATAACTCCTATGATATTGATTCAACTTCAGGGTGATTCTACACTGATTAATGAGTCCAAATCAAGCTTCTTACATCGTGATTCATTCTGGTTTTATTAGTATCAAAAAGAAATTGCCAAATCTCCAAACAGGGTAAACTGGAATCACTTCGGTTAAAAGTGGGATAACTTCTTCATCATAACGCCTATGATCTTGATTCAACTTTAGGGTGATTCTACACTGATTTATGAGTCCAAATCAAGCTTCTTATATCGTGATTCATTCTGCTTTTATTAGTATCAAGAAGAAATTGCCAAATCTCCAAACTGGGTAAACTGGAATCACTTCGGTTAAAAGTGGGATAATTTCTTCATCATAACTCCTATGATCTTTATTCTACTTCAGGGTGATTCTAAACTGATTAATGAGTCCAAATCAAGCTTGTTACATCGTGATTCATTCTGGTTTTATTTGTATCAAGAAGAAATTGCCAAATCTCCAAACAGGGTAAACTGGAATCACTTCGGTTAAAAGTGGGATAACTTCTTCATCATAACTCCTATGATATTGATTCAACTTCAGGGTGATTCTACACTGATTAATGAGTCCAAATCAAGCTTCTTACATTGTGATTCTTTCTGGTTTTATTAGTATCAGAAAGAAATTGCCAAATCTCCAAACAGGGTAAACTGGAATCACTTCGGTTAAAAGTGGGATAACTTCTTCATCATAACTCCTATGATCTTGATTCAACTTTAGGGTGATTCTACACTGATTTGTGAGTCCAAATCAAGCTTCTTACATCGTGATTCATTCTGGTTTTATTAGTAACAAGAAGAAATTGCCAAATCTCCAAACAGGGTAAACTGGAATCACTTCGGTTAAAAGTGGGATAATTTCTTCATCATAACTCCTATGATCTTGATTCTGCTTCAGGGTGATTCTAAACTGATTAATGAGTCCAAATCAAGTTTGTTACATCATGATTCATTCTGGTTTTATTAGTATCAAGAAGAAATTGCCAAATCTCCAAACAGGGTAAACTGGAATCACTTCGGTTAAAAGTGGGATAACTTCTTCATCATAACTCCTATGATCTTGATTCTACTTCAGAGTGATTCTAAACTGATTAATGAGTCCAAATCAAGCTTCTTACATCGTGATTCATTCTGGTTTTATAAGTATCAAGAAGAAATTGCCAAATCTCCAAACAGGGTAAACTGGAATCACTACGGTTAAAAGTGGGATAACTTCTTCATCATAACTCCTATGATATTGATTCAACTTCGGGGTGATGATCCACTGATTTATGAGTCCACATCAAGATTCTTACATCGTTATTCATTCTGGTTTGATTAGAATCAAGAAAAAATTGTCAAATCTCCAAACAGGGTAAACTGGAATCACTTCGGTTAAAAGTGGGATAACTTCTTCTTCATAACTCCTATGATATTGATTCTACTTCAGGGTGATTCTACACTGAATAATTGTTAAACCTGGAGACAGAAATGGACCACTAAAGGCCATGTGCAAAGTTAGGGCCAAACCCCATTAGAAGTCTGATCAAGGACTAAAGAGGGTCTAGAAGCTTATGCTGAGCAAGAACAAGGTTCAAGAAGGGCCTATGATCAAGAAGGAAGTGTTTGGGAAGATTTGGGAGCCATTGGATGAAATGTGCAAAGTTAGGGTCGACCGTACGGACGGCCGTACGGACTGTACGGACCGTACGGACATGGTCGACCCAAAACACTTCCTGGTTCGACTTTTGGGAGAGTTTGGGCGATGTGCAAAATCCGGGTTGAGGTGTACGGACGGGCGGTCCGTACGGTCGAGCGATGAAGCAGTTTTGGGATTGTCTTCGGTTTGATCAATTTAAACCGAACCAATTCAAATCTCTTGTGACCGTTTGAAGCTAAGGAGGCAAGGAGACATTTGGGTCGAGATGGATTAGAAGAATATGCTCTCAAGATGCTTATCCAGAAGAAGGAAGGAACCTGGACAGATCATTGGCAAGGTTCATGTGCATTGCTGGCTGATTCCTGGCCAAGCTTTCCTAGGCACGCCCAGGCTGTCTCCAGCCGGTCTAAAGACCATCTGACTTCATCTAAACCGTCCATCCTCTCAAGCCTTATAAGCCCTTAGATATAGGTTAATGTTTGCTTATTGTATTGCCTATAAAAGGCCCCTTATGTTGAGTGTAAACAATTAAGTGAGAGAGTGGGGTTTTCCCTCCTCCTTCCTAATCTTTTCTGGGTTCTAAAACTTTGTTCTTGAGTCTATTATTCTCTGGTTCTCTAAGTCTCACGAATCTCTCCTTAGTCTACTTATTCTTTTAGTCTCATCCGCAATCTACTTCTTCCATCAATCTCTTCTCACTTTGATACAAGTCAAGACAGAACCTGTTAAGGTTAGATCAACACACACACGACCAATACTCTGTAAATCTCATATGGTATCAGAGCCAGGTTCATCAGAAACTGGTTCATAGCATCCGCAAGCTCAAGCTCACTCCCATGCCATTTCTAACCTGATGAAGAAGCTTCTGTCCAGCCTGTTGTTTAAGCTCATCAAGATGAAAACTTTCTCATCCATGGTGTTTCCAGAAGCTATTCTCAGTTCATCCTCCTCTCTCATGTTTGTCCTGAAGAAAGAAGACCAGTGGAAGCTTGTCCAAGCCATTCTTCTCTACTGTCCAAGGAGACACCTTTGAAGAAGGAAGCTTTCAACTTGGATCTTGGTGTGGCGAATCAAACATGAAGAAAGGTGGTCTCTTTGGCATGATGGGATCAAGGGGAAGGTCAAGCAAAGAAGGAGATGTTGGTTCCCAAACCAACTACCCAAATCTGTCCATTCATGAATCGGTTAACCATGGAGGTTCAAGGAACCAGCCCAGGTTCCTTGACTGTAAGATAACTCCCTTCCCCTATATAAAGCTTGAGACTTTTTGATATGGCCGTGTGTTGTGGTGTTTGTTCAAGTCCTGAGGACCATATAAAGCTTGCTAGTTGCTGCCACAGGATTCTTGAAGGTTTTGTGTGGTGTTTTGATGTTAAAGGCCATTTCTTGTTCACTGCTTGAATGTGTATTAGGGTGCTAGATTGTATATCTGCTCCAGTGATTGCATTCATGACTAATTAGAACTTGTTAAGGTGTTCTCCTATCATCATTCACTGGATTGTTACTGCCTTAAGTTAATGCATCTAGATTAAAGTCAGATGCAAATTAAGGAATTGTTTAAAATTATCTAAGTAGCTTGTCTTGAATCTGATATGATCTTGCTTGTGCTTAGAGAGTTTGCTTGCCAAGATTAGAACTTGATAATCTCTTGTTTAATCTGTTGCATAGCTTAAGACATTAGTGATCAAACTTGATGGTTAGTCAAGGTTTGATCCTAATGCAAATGTGGCCTAATCTGTTCTGGAGTTTGAGTGCTGTACAGGGACATAAAATGTTCAGTGTCTAACCAAACCAATTAAGAAAAGGCGTTGCCCATTGATAAGCAATGGAGAGATTGCTTGTGTGTAGAGATGGTGGCGTTAAGACACTGCTGTGGAAGTAGTGTGCTGTTAGTTCAAGAGGCACACAAGTAGGAGTGGTCATCACTCAAGTCTATGGATGACTAGTGACCAAAGGCACTGGAGTTAAAGAAATGGTGAACACGGTTTTCGTTTTCTCTTGAGCTCATTCCAAGTTTGGACTCAAATCTCAACCAAACTGGAGGAAGAAACTCAAGAGAGCTACCAGAAGTACCATCAAGCTCAGGGACCTGTTTTATTCCCACTAGTGCAAGTCCAAGAAGAAGACAAACCAGGTCAAAATCAAGCGGTTGCATTGGTGGTTAGTGTGGGGGTTAAGCATCAAGTCCGAAGAGGATGGAGGTGTTGACATGAAGAAGAAATAAGATAGAGTTGAAGAAGAGACAGAAACAATTCAGATCAAGTGAAATCATTCTGTTCTTACAGCATTGAGATTCTCGACCTAACTTCACTTGGAAGGCAAGCAACTGAATGGGACTTGCCTAAATGTATTGTCTAAGTTATCAGAAGCTCTCTGGAAGGTCTGACCAAGGAGAATCTCGTTGGAGGCTGAAGACAAGCAAAGATCACATGTTTGGTTAAGGAGGAGAGAGGAAGATGGCATGTCACTTTCACTTCTGCTACAAGAGCTTCTTGTCCTATTCTCTCTCATTTGTTTATTGTATTACCTTGTCTCCTAGCTAGCTATTTATCTGTCTATATAATCATGTAACCAGAAACAATATCAAGCAAGGAAACATTTTCTCTCCTTCTCTCTCTCTAATTTCGAAATCACTCTCTCTCTCTCTCTTGTTCTTCATGTTCTTCATTCTCCAGCAATAAACTCTCTCTAAATCTCTAATTCTTTCATGGTATCAGAGCACTAAGCTCCTTTCATTCCGCAAAGCTTTTTTTCATTCCACAAATCTCTTCTGTTTCTTTTCAAAATTTCTGTGTTCTTCACTTTTACCCACTGGTCCATAGCTTAACCCATTGGGTAAAATAATTTCGACCAGAAATAATGGAGAAGGAGAACCTTATTCCAGTGATCCTTGAGGGTCCTAACTATCTGTTATGGTCAAGAGTGGCCAAAGTTACCTTGGAGAGTCATGGACTTTGGGACAGCCATATCATGGAGGCTGAAACTTCAAAGAGGATGGCTCAAGAGGATAGTCAGGCTACTTGCCTGAAGAATGAAAACAAGTGGGTTCAAGAAGACCAGCAAGCACTTGGAATCATACATAACTCTCTATCAAAAACCATCTTGGAGGCTTACTCACACCATGAAACTGCCAAGAAGCTATGGGAGAGTCTTCAAACTGTTTATGGGAATCTCTCCAACCTGAGCCGGGTATTTGAAGTCAAGAGGACTATCAATCATCTTAGCCAAGAGGAAATGGAGTTCAATCAGTATTTTGGGAAGTTCAGAAGCTTATGGGCAGAGATGGATATGCTGAGGCCTTTTTCTACAGATCCAGAGGTCATAAGGGAAAGATATGAGCAAGATAAGGTCTTTAGCCTTCTCCTGAACCTAAACCCGTCCTACAACATGCTGATAAGTCATATCCTTAGAGAAAGCAAGCTTCCAAACTTAGAAGATGTATGCTCTCTGGTCCAAAGAGAACAAGGAGCAAACACACTGACTCAAGGACAAGCCATGTACTCAGCTTTCATTGGTGATTCAAATGAAGGAGGAACATGGAGTAGTATGGATGGTGCGACCAGCAGTGATGGCCCAGTGACTAGGAGAGACCTGGATGCCTTTATCAAAGCCGCCAAGGCCCTTCTCTCACCCACAAAGGCTGGTACAAACTCTCTTGACTCTAAACCCATCATTATAGATTCAGGAGCTAGCCATCACATGATTAGTGATAGGAACTTGATTAGTGATGTCCAGCCTGCCTCAGGGAATGTGATTATAGCAAATGGTGATAAGGTTAAGATAGAAGGGATAGGGAACCTTAGGTTGTTTGATAGGGAATCAACTGCCTTGTATATGCCTCAGTTCACATCAAACTTGCTATCAGTGAAAAGAGCTACTGTTGATCTGAGTTGTCAAGTTGTCTTCAGACCTGATGAGGTTGAATTTCAAGACCTGAAGACAGGGAAGATAATTGGAAAAGGTCACATCCATCAGGAACTATATCACCTTCAGAAGACTAAGTTGTCTGAAGCATCTCCTTCTCTTTGCATGGTCAGTACATCTACTGGGGTTGAGAGCACCATATGGCATGCTAGATTGGGACATCCTCATACTAGAGCTTTGAATCTGATGCTCCCTGGTGTGGTGTTTAAGAATGATGATTATGAAGCTTGCATCTTGGGGAAGCATTGTAGGACAGTCTTTCCAAGGTCTAGCACTATCTATGAGAAGTGTTTCGACCTGGTTCACTCTGATGTGTGGACTGCACCTTGTATGTCCAGAGAAAATCACAAATACTTTGTCACCTTCATTGATGAGAAGTCCAAATACACATGGGTGACACTGATTCAGTCAAAGGACAGGGTGCTGGAGGCTTTCAAGAATTTCCAGACTCATGTCTCCAACCATTTCAATGCAAAGCTGAAAATTCTGAGGTCCGATAATGGTGGAGAGTACACCAGTCAAGCATTCAAGCAATATCTGGCTCAGCATGGGATTATTCATCAGACAAGCTGCCCTTATACTCCTCAACAGAATGGAGTTGCTAAGAGGAAGAATAGGCATCTAATGGAGGTAGCAAGATCAATGATGTTTCACACCAATGTTCCAAAACGATTCTGGAGTGATGCTGTGATGTCTGCTAGTTATCTGATCAATAGGACTCCAACTAAAGTCCTCAACGACCTGTCTCCTTTTGAGGTCCTAAACAAGACCAAGCCATCTTTGGACCACTTGCGTGTGTTTGGGTGCCTATGTTTTGTGTTGATACCAGGGGAGCAAAGGAACAAGCTTGATGCTAAAAGCTCAAAAGCTATGTTCATTGGCTACTCTCCAACACAAAAGGGTTATAAGTGCTATGATCCAGTGTCAAGAAGGGTGTTAATATCAAGAGATGTAAAGTTTGTGGAGACAACGGGATACTATGAGGAGAAGAGTTGGGACGATTTGAAAGATTTATCTCAAGCATCAGAGAAAGCCACAAACCTCAGGATCATACTGGAGAGTCTTGGTATTGGTATGCCTCAGGCGAATCAAGAAACAAGGAGGAATTCTCCTGAAGCTGCACCTGGTCCAAAAGCTGTAGTTGATGAAGATGATGGGACTGTTGAAGCTGTAGAAACTATTCATCCTGATCCTGAAGGGGGGAATCAACAAGAAACTCATGATCAGGATGAAAGACAACAAGGACAACAAGAACCAGTGCATCAGAATGATGAAATAGAATCTGATAGGGGAGTAGAACCTGAAGCAGTTCAGCCTCTTAGGAGAAGCACAAGGCTGAGAAAGGATCCTTCAAATTGGATCAACACAAGGGTTTACTTCAACTGTCAGGCAGTGGCTCACCCTATACAGGCAGTATGCTCATTGGCTCAATTCCCACAAGAACATCAAGTCTTTATTGGTCAGCTGGATCAGGAGTATATTCCAAGGTCATATGAAGAGGCAATGGAGCTTGAAGAGTGGAGAGACTCTGTTGGGAATGAAACCAATGCTATGATAGTCAATGATACTTGGTATGAGGCTGAGCTTCCTAAGGGCAAGAAGGCAGTAAGCAGTAGATGGATCTTCACCATCAAATACTTAGCAGATGGAACAGTGGAGAGGCGCAAGACTAGGTTGGTTGCAAGAGGGTTCACTCAGACATATGGAGAGGATTATATTGATACCTTTGCACCAGTAGCAAAGCTTCACACCATTAGGATCATTTTCTCACTTGCCACAAACTTAGAATGGGACTTGTGGCAAATGGATGTGAAGAATGCTTTCCTGCAAGGAGAGTTAGAAGATGAGGTCTACATGCATCCTCCTCCTGGTCTAGAACATTTGGTCAAGCCAGGGAATGTGTTGAGGTTGAAGAAAGCGATTTATGGCTTGAAGCAATCACCAAGAGCTTGGTATCACAAGCTTAGCACCACACTGAATGGAAGAGGGTTTAGGAAGTCAGAAGCTGATCATACTCTCTTCACACTGACTGGTCCACAAGGAATTGTTGTTATCTTGATATATGTGGATGATATTATCATCACAGGAAGCAACAAGGAAGGGATCCAGAAAACTAAAAAATTTCTAAAATCAGTGTTTGATATCAAGGATCTTGGAGAGCTTAAGTATTTCCTTGGAATTGAAGTGTGTAGGTCCAAGGAAGGATTATTTCTGTCTCAAAGGAAGTATGCTATGGATCTGTTGGGTGAGGCAGGAAATCTTGGAGGAAGACCAGCTAAGACTCCCCTTGAAGATGGGTACAAAGTTCTGCGAGAGGGGGAGTATGAGGACACTCCATTTGATGATGTCAAGAAGTATAGAAGAATGGTTGGAAAACTCATCTATCTGACCATCACAAGACCAGACATTTGTTTTGCTGTGAATCAGGTAAGTCAGCACATGCAAGCTCCTAAGGTTCATCACTGGAACATGGTTCAGAGGATCTTAAGATACTTGAGAGAAGCTCCGGGTCAAGGTGTATGGATGGGTTGCAATGGAAACAGTGAAGTCGTGGGGTATTGTGATGCTGATTGGGCTGGAGACAGAGTAGATAGGAGATCAACAACAGGGTATTGCACTTTTATTGGAGGAAACTTAGTTACATGGAAAAGCAAGAAACAAAAGGTTGTTTCTTGCTCAAGTGCTGAGGCAGAGTACCGATCTATGAGGAAGCTTACTAGTGAACTCATATGGATCAAGGGACTGTTGAGGGACTTGGGCATAGAGATAACCTCTCCAATGACCATGCATTGTGATAACCAGGCAGCAATACATATTGCATCCAACTCTGTCTTCCATGAAAGGACTAAGCATATAGAAGTGGATTGTCACAAGGTGAGACAAGCAGTGGAGCAGCAAGTCATCCTTGTAAGAAAATGAAGAACAGAGTGAAGAACAAGAGAGAGATCCGGGAGAGAAAGAGAGAGAGGTACTCGACAAGAGAGAGAGAGTAAAGAAGGATCTCATTTCCTTGCTTGATTTAGTCTGGGTACATACATTATTTAAAGACAAACTTGGACAGACAGAAAAGAATAAAATAGTGTGGTCTGGCTTGTGAAAGTGACCCCTCCTAAACGGCTCCCAAGCTTAACCCATGTAAGTTTAGTGAAGAACTTGGTTAGATTAAGCAAGAACAAGAGAGAGAGAGAGAGAGTAAACGAGAGAGAGAGAGAGTAGGAAAGGATTCTTTCTCCTTATTTTAATTTAGAAACTATACAACATGTTTTATAGACAAGGAGACAAGAAGAATATAATTAATCTATTCTGGTCTGATTTCAAATTCAAATTCGAAACTGGATGAGTTCCCACTCTATGTAGTTGATGCATGTAGTTGATGCATGTAGTCGACTATATCAGCTCCCATGTAGTTGAGGCATGTAGTTGATGCATGTAGTCGACTATATCAGCTCCCATGTAGTTGATGCATGTAGTCAACTATGTCACTTGCCTATGTACACATATGTCTTCTCTTTATCTACACTCAGGTCAATACTCCCCCTCAAGCTTGACCATGTGAAACAAGTCAAGCTTGGAAGGACCATGACAAACATCCCTCATTAAAACCTTAGTATGCAAAACCCAATTGGGACAAAAACACACTAAGGAAAGAGTAGAGTTTTCATAGTCAGGGAAGTAGCTTTTGAGTGAGATCAATAAGCCCAAGCTTTGAGTATATGAACTCACACACCTTGGAGCTTGCAGCCTTGGTGAATATATCTGCAAGCTGATCCTCACTTCTCGTGTAGCAAGGTAGGATCACTCCTTGTAACACCATTTCTCTAACTTTGTGGCAGTCCACCTCAATGTGTTTGGTCCTCTCATGGAACACTGAGTTTGAGGCTATGTGGATGGCGGCTTGGTTATCACAATGCATTGTGATAGGAGCAGTGACTTCTATGCCCAAGTCTTTCAGTAGCTTCTTTATCCATACTAGCTCATTAGTCAGTTTTCTCATGGCTCTATATTCAGCTTCAGCACTTGAACATGACACCACCTTTTGCTTCTTGCTTTTCCATGTGACCAGATTGCCTCCAATGAAGGTGCAGTAGCCTGTTGTTGATTTTCTATCATTCCTATCTCCTGCCCAATCTGCATCACAGTAACCAACCACTTCTGTGTTGCCATTGCAACCCATCCATACACCTTGGCCTGGAGCTCCACTAAGGTATCTGAGAATTCTCTCCACCATTTTCCAATGATGGACCTTTGGGACTTGCATATGCTGGCTTACCTGGTTCACAGCAAAGCAAATATCAGGTCTAGTAATGGTTAAGTATATTAACTTACCCACTAGTCGCCTATATTGCTTTGGATCATCACAAGGAGTGTTCTCATACTCCCCCTCACGCAATATCTTATATCCATCTTCTAGTGGAGTCTTGGCTGGTTTCTCTCCAAGCATCCCTGCATCATTTAACAAATCAAGTGTGTACTTTCTTTGGGACAAGAAGAGCCCCTCTTTAGATCGGCATACTTCAATACCAAGAAAGTACTTTAGCTCACCAAGATCCTTAATATCAAATACAGATTTTAGAAACCCTTTAGTGTCCTGTATACCTTCTTTGTCACTTCCTGTGATGATGATATCATCAACATACACAAGGATGACTACTATACCTTGTTGGCTGGTGAGTGTGAACAAGGTATGATCAGATTCTGATCGGTTGAATCCTCTTCCATTCAAGGTGGTACTGAGTTTGTGATACCAGGCTCTTGGTGATTGTTTAAGTCCATAGATTGCCTTCTTGAGTCTCCACACATTTCCTGGCTTCACCATGTGCTCTAGACCCGGTGGTGGCTTCATATAAACCTCATCTTCCAGCTCTCCTTGTAGAAAGGCATTCTTGACATCCATTTGCCACAAATCCCACTCCAAGTTAACTGCAAGAGATAGAAGAATTCTAATGGTGTGGAGCTTTGCTACTGGTGCAAAGGTATCCAAGTAGTCTTCTCCATATGTTTGAGTGAATCCTCTTGCAACCAGCCTGGTCTTCTTTCTCTCCGGCTTTCCATTGGCTAGGTACTTGATTGTGTGTATTAGCCTACTTGTGACTGCCTTCTTGCCTTTGGGGAGCTCAGTCTCAAACCAAGTATTATTCTTGATCATAGCTCCCATTTCATCACCAACGGACTCTCTCCATTCATCATTGGCCATAGCTTCTTCATAGGTCTTTGGAATCCATTCCTCATCTAGATTGCTTATAAACACTTGATGCTCCACTGGATATTGGGCTAAGGAGCATATGGCTTGAATAGGATGAGCTACAGCATTAGCATTGAAGTACACTCTTGTATTCTTCCAGTGCTCCGGACCATACTTGATCCTCGTGCTCCTTCTCAATGGTTGTATCTCTTGTACTATCTCCTCATGCTCCTGACCAGAGTTTCCTTGTTCTCCAGTCTCAATATCAGCCAATTCCTCATTATTTCCATCTTGGTCATGTATTTCAGAACCGGCTTCAACTGGTTCTTGTTGATTCCCCCCTTCATGATCAAGATGGGAGTCATCTAGGACTGGTTCAGTAGTTTGTGACACTGATTCTGATTCTGGAACTCTTGTACTTGACTGATTATTGCCAAGACTCTCAAGGATGATTCTCAGATTGGTAGCACGGTCAGAGGCTGTATTTGAGAGGTCCTTGAGACTTTCCCAACTTTTCTCATCATAGTATCCCTTGGACTCAATAAATTTGACATCCCTTGATACCATCACTCTTCTAGTCTCAGGTACAAAGCACTTGTAACCCTTCTGGTTGGAGGAATATCCAATGAACATTGCCTTGACACTCTTAGGTTCTAATTTGTTTCTGAGTTCTCCTGGAATCAACACAAAACAAGAACACCCAAATACCCGTAGATGATCAATAGAGGGTTTATCTTTAGTTAATACCTCATATGGAGAGACATCATGGAGAACTTTCGTTGGAGTTCGGTTGATGAGATAGCATGCTGTAACCACAGCATCACCCCAAAACCTCTTTGGCACACTGGTATGAAACATCATGCTCCTTGCCACCTCCATAAGATGTCGATTCTTTCTCTCAGCCACTCCATTTTGTTGTGGTGTATATGGGCAGCTAGTTTGATGGATGATTCCATGTTTTGCGAGATGATTTTTGAAAGCATGGCTTGTGTATTCCCCTCCATTATCTGACCTAAATATTTTGATCTTGGCATTAAAGTGGTTAGTAACATAGCTTTGAAAGTTCATAAAAGCCTCTAATACTCTATCTTTAGATTGTATTAAGGTTAACCAAGTATATTTAGATTTTTCATCTATAAAGGTCACAAAGTATTTATGGTTTTCTCTGGATAGACAAGGAGCAGTCCAAACATCTGAGTGAACAAGATCAAAACAATGCTCATAAATAGTAGATGATTTAGTAAAAACAGTCTTGCAATGTTTTCCTAGGATACAAGCCTCACAAGTGTCATTTTTAAAAGAGAGATTAGGCAATATCAATCCTAAAGCACGAGAATGAGGATGGCCTAATCTAGCATGCCACAAAACATCAGAAGCTAACATAGAAGCAGAATTAAAAGCTGAATGTAAATCTGATTTAGACTTGGTGTCTTCAAGCAAATATAGATCTCCTTTGCTCACACCTTTCCCAATCATTTTACTTGTCTCAATATCCTGAAAATGAACCTCATTAGGACTAAAGATAACATGACAATTCAAGTCAGTAGTGGCTCTTTTTACTGAAAGTAAATTAGAAGTAAAAGTAGGCATATAGAGAGCTTTAGATTCTTTATCAAATAGCTTGATATCTCCTATGCCCTCAATGGGAACCCTATCACCATTTGCAGTTGTAACATTTCCTAAGGCAGGTTGAACATTGTTAATTAATCTAGAGTCCCTAATCATGTGATGAGAAGCTCCTGAATCAATTATCAAAGGTCTAGCAATATTAGAACTTAAAGCATTATGCGCATTCTTGTTTATGTTACCAGAGTTGGCATTGATAGCTTTGATCAGAGCTTCAATGTCAGATTTGCGGAGGAAAGCATCCTCATTGGTGAGCTGAGGAGGGGTCTGAGATGCTGATCCACCCGTGTGAGTGACTGAGATCATGGCTTTCCCATCTTCTCCCCTGCGCTGCACATCATGAGCTCTTGCTTCATGTGCCTTGCCTTGACCAAATTTCTGTCCTGAGGCAGGTCTGAGGTGTGGGTAGAGAGTCCAGCAGTTGTTCTTGGTGTGACCAGGTCTCTTGCAATGCTCACACATGCCTGGACGCCTTTCTCCACCAAACCTATCACCACCCGGCTTGTAGAAAGTTTTGTTTGCGGCTGGTGCCTCCATCTTCTCAGCTTTGTGAGCCATTGATAGCTCATTCTTTCCACCAAATAAACCATCTGAGCCTAGCTCCTTTTGCAGCTGGGAGCATACCTCATCATAACTTGGTAACTCCTTTGACCTCAGAATGTGCTTGAGAAGGTCATTGAAGCTCGGATTCAGAGTAAGGAGTAAGCCAAATACCTTGTCTTGCTCACGCCTCTCTTCAAGGACCGTAGGATCCGTGGTGCTTGGCCTTAGCATCTCAAGCTCTGACCAGAGCTGGCTATACTTTCCAAGGTGCTTAGTAAGATCCATCTCCTCTTGTTGGAGATTGTTGATAGCCCTCTTGACTTCAAAGATCCTTGTAAGGTTGGAAGTGTTACCATAGACCTTTTGTAGGGTGTCCCAAAGTTGCTTTGCCGTCTCACAGTGAGAATAGGCATCCATGATAGGTATGTCAAGTGAACTTTGTAGGATAGACAGCACCATGAGATCTTCTTGTTCCCATTTGCCTTCATCTTTCTCTAAAGTCCCCTTGCCGTCAGCTCCTTGGCCGGTCTGCTTTGGTGCCTCACTTGCCGTGACGTGCCCCCACAAGCCTCTGCCTCCAAGGGCCGTCCTAGCCAACCTTGACCAGGTGAGATAATTAGCTCCCTTTAGGGTAGCTGGTATGATGATAGTCTTGTACTGTTGATGCTCCATCTTCTCCATCTCGTCTAACTATTGTCCAGCGGGTAAGAGGGTGAAAACCGAGTGAGAGGTGAGTGAATAGAGTAGTTTGGACAAGAGTAGGTCTTGTGGTAAGTAGTGTTAGTACTCTGGTGAGGAAGAAAATGACGAGAATCACCCAAATACAAGACAAGAGCACACTTTTGTTAAAATGAGAAGCCAATGTCCATTCTTCAGAAACTTATGCAAGGGAAGTACCTAAATCTATATTCATTCTTATGATTGAATAGGTTTGCCCCTTGAGAATTGATGCATGTATTTGTGCATTGTTTGAATCAGGTACCTATTGAGCTCATGAACAAGGCAGACTTGGACTCAACCCATGATGAAGGCAAGTAGCCAAAAGAAAGGGGGAGACAAGCTCTGACCACAAGAAGAAGCTCAAAGGTGTGATGAGTGTGAAGCAAGGAACGCACTGGTACCTGCTGGCCATTGAAGAAAGGCCATGATCCAGAGTCTAAGGAGTCCATGAAAATAATCTTAAGCTCCTTAGGTTCACTGGCCAATCCCTAGGCTGAGGGTGGTTGCACTCTTTTTCCCTAAGTGATGGTTTTATCCCAAGAGGTTTTCTAAACTTAGGTTTTTAATGAGGCAAGTGCTCTCAGTTCCAAGCTTGTCCAAGGATCTCCTATTGTCAAGCTTGAGGGGGAGTATTGAAATAAATAAAGGGATGACTAGAAGAAGAAGCTGGTTGATGATCCAAGGATAAGTTCATAAGAGAAGGCAATTTGGTTCGGTTTGTACAGACTTGATCCACAAGCTACCACTTAACCTAACCTGACTTGCAAGGCAAGGAATAAGTTGTGGAGACTAATATGGACGTTGGGAACCTCTAAGAAGTCAAGGAAACCAGTTTGAATTCAAAAGAAAGGATCTGGTTTGAATTAAGCAAGAAGGAGTCACATGGGTGCATAAGGAGTTGTGTAGAGCTGTCACTATCACCAAGGAAGGATGTGCCTCACCTCCTGTCCCTTTCTACTCTTCCTGCACGTCCAGACCTTGGCTCTATCCCCTTTGGCTTCATCTCATTCCTACAGAATTATTTGTTTATGTTTCCCTGTTTTAATAATTATTTAGTCTTGTGTATTGCCTATTTAAAGGCTTCTCCATCACTTGTAACATTTATCCAGTATCAATACAAGTTCTCTCAGTCTAATTTCGTGGCTCTCTCTCCCTTGCTTGTGTCTAAGCAATATTCACAATGTAAGGAGTTTAGAGTTATGGTTTAGAGGCTGCCTTAACTCTCTTTCTCTTAAGGCAGCCTAATACTTGTAAAACTCACTTAAACTCGTCTTTATCTACTATGTCTTAAACTCTAGCTTAATGATTATTGAAATAAATAAAGGGATGACTAGAAGAAGAAGCTGGTTGATGATCCAAGGATAAGTTCATAAGAGAAGGCAATTTGGTTCGGTTTGTACAGACTTGATCCACAAGCTACCACTTAACCTAACCTGCCTTGCAAGGCAAGGAATAAGTTGTGGAGACTAATATGGACGTTGGGAACCTCTAAGAAGTCAAGGAAACCAGTTTGAATTCAAAAGAAAGGATCTGGTTTGAATTAAGCAAGAAGGAGTCACATGGGTGCATAAGGAGTTGTGTAGAGCTGTCACTATCACCAAGGAAGGATGTGCCTCACCTCCTGTCCCTTTCTACTCTTCCTGCACGTCCAGACCTTGGCTCTATCCCCTTTGGCTTCATCTCATTCCTACAGAATTATTTGTTTATGTTTCCCTGTTTAATAATTATTTAGTCTTGTGTATTGCCTATTTAAAGGCTTCTCCATCACTTGTAACATTTATCCCAGTATCAATACAAGTTCTCTCAGTCTAATTTCGTGGCTCTCTCTCCCTTGCTTGTGTCTAAGCAATATTCACAATGTAAGGAGTTTAGAGTTATGGTTTAGAGGCTGCCTTAACTCTCTTTCTCTTAAGGCAGCCTAATACTTGTAAAACTCACTTAAACTCGTCTTTATCTACTATTCTTACTCTAGCTTACTGGTACGGCCGTGGAATGGCTGTCTCTCCCTGGATCACTTGAAGGGGGCGTGGGTGGATGATAGATGATGGTGATGGACTTTGCTAAAGAGCTATGGATTGCTCAGAAGCTGTTTTGCTACTCTCAAACGCAGGATAACCCTGGGTATTGTCTGAGATGGATCACAGAAGTTGAATTCTTCCTTAGTGTGATGTATAACACGTCCACAATGTGAACAAAGGAGACAAGTCTCCAGAACAATCAGGTTTTGCACCAAAAGGCAGTTTTATTGAAAATATCGATTGAAATCAGTACATGAACGTGAAAGAGGCTTATAATGCCTAAACTAAATCCCTAATCCTTAACCAGATTGGTTTACTACTCCTAATCCTATTAAAACTTGGTTTACATAACTGAAATTACAAATAAAATAAATAAACCAACAAGCTGGTTCTTCTTTGGTTTCCTCCTTGCCACGACTTGAACTTGATTTGGAGTTTCTCCTAATGGGTTTTAGATCCTCCACGTCCTGTTGGTCCAGCAAGAAAGCAAGTGGATCAAGCATCTGGTTGCAACTCTCTTTTTGGGCCGAAAAAGCCTTATTTTGAGCAACTTCAAATCTAACCCAATCCAGAAACTTCCTGACATGTTTTCCTTGTTATCCATACATAATTGGACGAGGAGAATGGTCTCCATAGCTCCTGTTAAGCTCAGCTGGTTGAATCCTCTCTGTTCAAGCTGTTTCAAGGCTGTACCAAGAGTTCGTCTCTTCTCTCTGTCCAGAACCTCATAGATCATGCCAATAAGACCATGAAACTTTCCATTAAGCCAAGCATTGATCAGTAGCTTAGCCATCCCATACCTTGAATCCCATATCTTGAGTTTGAGACTGATCAGGCTGATCAAGGCTGCACCATTCCCTCCTCCTTTAAAATGATTTGTCCTCAAATCCAAGACTTGTAAACAAATAGATCCATGATCATCTCCTGGATCAAATACCCAATACTTCCATCCTTTTACATTCCTCAGCAACCTCTTGGAACCATGCTCAATACAAGCAGCTTCTAAAGCAGATGGTTTCTCCACTCTGTTGGCTTGAAACTAACTGCTTCTCTCCAGTTGTATTCAATCCACGTGTTCTTCATAGACTTGTGTGAATATACTCTCAGCCTAGCCTCATAAGAACCCAGCAAGGCTCCTTTCTGATCTTGCAAGAACCCCTTTGGATAGTCTGGTGGTCGTGTGAAACAGTCACCATAGTTCCACTTAATCTTTGGTCTGTTCTCAGCATCGATAACAAGTTGTTCTTGCTTGAGATGATGTATCCAAGTTTGCAAGTCATTGTCTATAGCATATAGCCACGCCTTTCTCTTCTTAACCTTGCCATAGTAGCTGGTTTGGATCACACCATCCTCTCTCCCTTGAAAAGGATTTGACCACAAATCATGTTCTTCATGAGTGAATAAAGTATGCAGATCAAGCTTGAAGGCTGCTGGTCTCTGTTGCAGAATTTTGTAACTTTTTCTAAACACACACAAACTTCCTCCTGGTTCAAAAACAACTTGTTGCAGGCCATTAAAAACTCTCAGATGTTCCACTAAACTGATCTGAAGACATACCATAGGTCTGATCAGTAACTCACAAGTTAAAGTCTTAAAGTTATCACCTTGATCAACCAAAGCAAGCACCAATTCAGAAGCTGTAGATGACTCTCTAAGCACTCCCTCTTCTTTCTTTGTTTGATCAGGAACGTGCCCACTGATAACTTGTGTTTCTCCTTCCTGTCCAGCTGCAACAGTGGGTAAAAAAGACTCTTGTTTCAGATGGTTTGTCCAAGTAGTCTCCTTCACAAAGAGTGGTTGGTTCTGGTTCAATATTTTGTTCTATCTCGCCCTGTTCCGCTGCAGTCTCTTCTTTTATCTCAAACAGTTTTAAAGGCAGCTTAAGAGAAGATTGCTTTGCTTCTTCAGATTGTTGTATGGCAGGGGTTTTCAAGGTATCACAATCTGTCTTCCTTTGCTGTTCTTGTACCAAAGCATTGACTGCTTCTTGGATCTCCTGCCTCTTTACATCTTGGATTTGTTGGCTGTGCAAATAACCAAATTGATGAGTTCTCTTTTGATCTCCACAACCATAACAGACCTTTGGCTCATCTCTGGATGCTCTAGGGCGTGCCCTAACTGACCTTGATTGGTTATGTAACCTTTCCAAATCAAGTTGACCATACTTCTTGGCTACAAACCTTTTCTTCATGACAGCCTTCATCTCATACCAAGAAGAAACTTGAAACTCCCCAATGTGTCTCCTATGGTTAGCAAGCTGATGCCACCAATCAAAAGCATATCCAAATAATCCAGTTGTTGCTAGTTGAACCTGCCTCTCTGCTGTATACCCCTGACAGTTGATAAGTAAGTCCATCTTCTTTTCCCATTCTAGGTATGTATCTGGATCAAACTCTCCATAGAAGGGTGGAATCTGGACAACTTTTTCTCTTCTCTGCAACAACTCCTTTGTTGCTTTGCTCTCAGTCTTCTTCTCATTCTTTCTATTGATTCTAAAAGAATACATGGAAGATATGCTTGGTATTGGATGTATTTCGTTCTCCTAGGTCAGAACTTCAAACCCTAACCTTCAAGTGGCTCTGATACCACTTGGTACGGCCGTGGAATGGCTGTCTCTCCCTGGATCACTTGAAGGGGGCGTGGGTGGATGATAGATGATGGTGATGGACTTTGCTAAAGAGCTATGGATTGCTCAGAAGCTGTTTTGCTACTCTCAAACGCAGGATAACCCTGGGTATTGTCTGAGATGGATCACAGAAGTTGAATTCTTCCTTAGTGTGATGTATAACACGTCCACAATGTGAACAAAGGAGACAAGTCTCCAGAACAATCAGGTTTTGCACCAAAAGGCAGTTTTATTGAAAATATCGATTGAAATCAGTACATGAACGTGAAAGAGGCTTATAATGCCTAAACTAAATCCCTAATCCTTAACCAGATTGGTTTAGGACGTCCTAATCCAATTTAAGATTGGTTTACTACTCCTAATCCTATTAAAACTTGGTTTACATAACTGAAATTACAAATAAAATAAATAAACCAACAAGCTGGTTCTTCTTTGGTTTCCTCCTTGCCACGACTTGAACTTGATTTGGAGTTTCTCCTAATGGGTTTTAGATCCTCCACGTCCTGTTGGTCCAGCAAGAAAGCAAGTGGATCAAGCATCTGGTTGCAACTCTCTTTTTGGGCCGAAAAAGCCTTATTTTGAGCAACTTCAAATCTAACCCAATCCAGAAACTTCCTGACATGTTTTCCTTGTTATCCATACATAATTGGACGAGGAGAATGGTCTCCATAGCTCCTGTTAAGCTCAGCTGGTTGAATCCTCTCTGTTCAAGCTGTTTCAAGGCTGTACCAAGAGTTCGTCTCTTCTCTCTGTCCAGAACCTCATAGATCATGCCAATAAGACCATGAAACTTTCCATTAAGCCAAGCATTGATCAGTAGCTTAGCCATCCCATACCTTGAATCCCATATCTTGAGTTTGAGACTGATCAGGCTGATCAAGGCTGCACCACTTACTGATTCTAATTCCCATTCTCCTTAAGTACACAAACTCAAAGTGTTGTGTTGCTGCAGAAGGATAGATTCAAACTAGAGCTTCTTTTCCACACATAACCAGTTTACTGTCTAGGATCTTAGTTATAGTGTAGGCTATTTAAGATGATTCAACCACCAGTTGGTTGTCTCTTCCTTTGAATGGTGAGTTCCTGTTGTATGGTTGAAGGGGATTCAGTTACAAGTTAAATGAATACTCTCTTGACATGAGACAAACACTCATGTATTCCAACATGGTATCAGAGCCTTGTTGCTCTTCTTTGGGATTAAACTCACCTATTTTCTCTTTGTTTTGAATAAATATTTTCTCTCCCACTCTGATATAGTGTTAGCTTGGTCAGTACTTGTGTTAGTATCTTGAATCAAGCTTGAGGAAGAGAAAGATTTAGAAAATGCTTCACCATTATGCTTTATCCATTGGATAATAGCTTGTTCTTTATGGAGCATCTCTTTGACCAGTGGACAAATTGTTTTGATCCATTGGTTTCTTTGTTGTGTGAGCCATAGAAAACACTTGTTTATGTGTTATTCTGATGGTTCTCTTCCTGCAAGCCCTGGAAAACATCAGTTCATGAGTTATTCTAGTGGCACTTGTCTAAGATCAGTGAGCAAATTAATTGTTCGATGGTCCATTGTGTTTCAGCTACTAAAGCACCAAACTCTTGATGAGTAATGGATGCTCCTGGCTGTTTATGCTTCCGCAAAACTCAAGAAAACAGAGCAAAACTCTGTCCATTAGAACTCTTGATCAAATTCTATGTTCTCTATTCTCTCATTCTTCGATTCTCAGGTTACTTTCTCCATAATTCTCCCATTCTCTGGCTACTAATACTCTGGTTACATCATTCTCTACTCTCTACTTATTTTCTGGTTACTTTTACTCTGGTTACGTTCTCCACAAACTCTTGTTTAGAATATGCCTAAGGTTGTTAAACTGTCTTGAAGTGAAGCTGTCTGGAAAGAGTTGTCTTGCTTCTGCACTTTGGCAAATTGATTGTGTTATTTCCTGAATGCTTAGTCTTGTTGATTACGATTCAGAGAGTGTTTCTAGGATAGGATCTTAAAGATATCTGTCCATTGCTGTTGTGCTTATTTAAATTGTGTGTTTAAAGATCAGACTTGGTGAAAACCAATGTTCTGGTCTCTTGGTGTCTACTTATGCTTGTCTTAGTGTTTGTTGACAGGGCTGTCCATGTTGATCAGAGCCTGCACAAGATGCATATTCCTGACAATGGAGATTGCCCACTGCCCATCAACACTTTGGACACTGATTATGTCCATTAACTTCCAAGATGGTTGAGAGGATGAATGGAGCAGTGGAGAGATTGCTCAGAAGTGACTTACCTGATGCCAAGAGGGTGGACTGGAAGTACACTTAAGAGAAAAGATCACAATTCAAGCCAAGAGGGCTGTGGTCTCAAGGCATTGGTGATCATCATTGGCTCTCATCTTCCAAGCTTGACCACATACTCTTATTCTCAGGTCAAGCTTGAGGAGGGGTGTTAAAATGAGAAGCCAATGTCCATTCTTCAGAAACTTATGCAAGGGAAGTACCTAAATCTATATTCATTCTTATGATTGAATAGGTTTGCCCCTTGAGAATTGATGCATGTATTTGTGCATTGTTTGAATCAGGTACCTATTGAGCTCGTGAACAAGGCAGACTTGGACTCAACCCATGATGAAGGCAAGTAGCCAAAAGAAAGGGGGAGACAAGCTCTGACCACAAGAAGAAGCTCAAAGGTGTGATGAGTGTGAAGCAAGGAACGCACTGGTACCTGCTGGCCATTGAAGAAAGGCCATGATCCAGAGTCTAAGGAGTCCATGAAAATAATCTTAAGCTCCTTAGGTTCACTGGCCAATCCCTAGGCTGAGGGTGGTTGCACTCTTTTTCCCTAAGTGATGGTTTTATCCCAAGAGGTTTTCTAAACTTAGGTTTTTAATGAGGCAAGTGCTCTCAGTTCCAAGCTTGTCCAAGGATCTCCTATTGTCAAGCTTGAGGGGGAGTATTGAAATAAATAAAGGGATGACTAGAAGAAGAAGCTGGTTGATGATCCAAGGATAAGTTCATAAGAGAAGGCAATTTGGTTCGGTTTGTACAGACTTGATCCACAAGCTACCACTTAACCTAACCTGACTTGCAAGGCAAGGAATAAGTTGTGGAGACTAATATGGACGTTGGGAACCTCTAAGAAGTCAAGGAAACCAGTTTGAATTCAAAAGAAAGGATCTGGTTTGAATTAAGCAAGGAGTCACATGGGTGCATAAGGAGTTGTGTAGAGCTGTCACTATCACCAAGGAAGGATGTGCCTCACCTCCTGTCCCTTTCTACTCTTCCTGCACGTCCAGACCTTGGCTCTATCCCCTTTGGCTTCATCTCATTCCTACAGAATTATTTGTTTATGTTTCCCTGTTTTAATAATTGTTTAGTCTTGTGTATTGCCTATTTAAAGGCTTCTCCATCACTTGTAACATTTATCCAGTATCAATACAAGTTCTCTCAGTCTAATTTCGTGGCTCTCTCTCCCTTGCTTGTGTCTAAGCAATATTCACAATGTAAGGAGTTTAGAGTTATGGTTTAGAGGCTGCCTTAACTCTCTTTCTCTTAAGGCAGCCTAATACTTGTAAAACTCACTTAAACTCGTCTTTATCTACTATTCTTACTCTAGCTTACTGATTCTAATTCCCATTCTCCTTAAGTACACAAACTCAAAGTGTTGTGTTGCTGCAGAAGGATAGATTCAAACTAGAGCTTCTTTTCCACACATAACCAGTTTACTGTCTAGGATCTTAGTTATAGTGTAGGCTATTTAAGATGATTCAACCACCAGTTGGTTGTCTCTTCCTTTGAATGGTGAGTTCCTGTTGTATAGTTGAAGGGGATTCAGTTACAAGTTAAATGAATACTCTCTTGACATGAGACAAACACTCATGTATTCCAACACTTAGTGCTCTGATACCATGTTAGAAATGTGATATTATGAGGAGAATAGAAGAGAATGATTGATTTTAGTGAGATTTGTGTTGAAGAACAATGAAGAACATAGTAAGAACAAGAGAGTTTGATTCTGGACAGTATTGAGAGAGAGAGGAGAGAGAGTGACGAAAATGAGAGATTAGAGAGAGAAGGGAGATTATTCTCCTTGCTTGCATTCATTCTGAGATGTTACATTATATAGACATACAAGAAACAAAAGGAAACAATAAAATAAGGACTTTGGACCACATGGATAGTGACAGGTCATGAACAGCTCTATTCCTTAAGAGAGACATGTGACTCTCTCCATTTGAATTCAAACTGATCAAACAAAGCTCCAAAGGTCTCCTTGCCCTCTTCTGGTCAGAGTACACGAAACCTAACCTTATCTTGCCTCCCAAGGCAAGTTAGGTCATGGTAGATAGCTTGTAGAGCAAGACTGTGCAGACTAACTTCCACCTCAAGTATCCAGAGAACTTCTTCTCATTGTCTCTTTTATATCTCTTTGGTTCTTCATCTCAATACTTCATATATACTGCTTCCCTTTGGTTCTTCATCTTAATACTATCCCTAGACTTGATGATATGTTAGACGAGCTACATGGCTCTTGTGTGTTTTCAAAAGTTGATTTAAAAAGTGGCTATCATCAGATTAGGATGAAAGAAGGAGATGAGTGGAAAACTGCCTTTAAAACCAAACATGGTTTGTATGAGTGGCTTGTGATGCCATTTGGCTTAACCAACGCACCTAGTACTTTTATGAGGTTGATGAACCATGTTTTGAGAGCCTTTATAGGACATTTTGTGGTAGTATACTTTGATGATATTTTGATCTACAGCAAGAGCTTGAAGGAACATGTGCATCACTTGAAATCAGTTCTTGAAGTGCTTAGGAAGGAATCATTGTTTGCAAATTTTAAGAAATGTACCTTTGGAGCAGATCATCTTGTTTTTCTAGGTTTTGTTGTCACAGCTCAGGGAATCAAAGTAGACGAGGAGAAAGTGAAGGCAATCCGAGATTGGCCGAGTCCCACAAGTGTAAGTGAAGTAAGAAGCTTTCATGGCTTAGCTGGTTTCTACAGGCGGTTTGTGAGAGACTTCAGCACAATAGCAGCTCCTCTTACAGAAGTAATTAAGAAGAATGTGGGGTTTCAGTGGGGACAAGAACAAGAGGAAGCTTTCCAAACGTTGAAAGGGAAGTTGACTAACGCTCCTTTGCTAGTACTTCCTGATTTTTCTAAAACCTTTGAGATTGAATGTGATGCTTCTGGTGTAGGTATTGGAGCAGTCTTGATGCAAGAAAAGAAACCAATTGCCTATTTCAGTGAGAAACTAGGAGGGGCAATGCTAAACTATCCTACCTATGACAAGGAACTCTATGCATTGATCAAGGCTCTTGAAACATGGCAGCACTACCTCTGGCCAAAGGAGTTTGTGATCCATACTGACCATGAATCACTCAAGCACTTGAAGGGCCAACACAAACTCAACAAAAGACACGCCAGATGGGTAGAATTTCTTGAAACTTTTCCCTATGTGATTCACTACAAGCAAGGTAAGGAAAATATTGTTGCTGATGCTTTGTCTAGGAGATACTCTTTGTTCTCATCCATGGAAACTAAGTTGCTAGGATTTGATCAGATTAAGTCCTATTATGCTGATGATCCTGATTTTAGAGATATCTACAAAGATTGTGAGAAGCATGCTAGTGGAGATTTCTATCACACTGATGGGTTTCTATTCTTTAAAAACCGTCTTTGTCTTCCTAACTGCTCCTTGAGAGAAATGTATGTCAGAGAAGCCCATGGAGGAGGACTTATGGGGCACTTTGGGATTGCAAAAACTTACAGCATCTTGAAAGAACACTTCTACTGGCCGAATATGAAGAAAGAAGTGGAGAAGATTTGCAAAAGATGTGTTGTTTGCGTCCAAGCCAAAGCCAAGGCTCGCCCACAAGGTTTGTACACTCCTCTTCCTGTCCCTATTGCACCTTGGGTGGACATATCTATGGATTTCGTGCTTGGCTTGCCTAGGACTAGGAAAGGACGAGATTCAATCTTTGTTGTAGTGGATAGATTCTCAAAGATGGCCCATTTCATACCTGGTCATCAAACTGATAATGCTGTGATTGTTGCTGACTTGTTCTTTAAAGAAGTGGTACGCTTGCATGGAATGCCTAGAACCATTGTTTCTGATAGGGACTCTAAGTTCCTAAGTCATTTCTGGAAAACATTGTGGTCTAAACTAGGAACTAAACTCATGTTCTCTACTACTTGCCATCCACAAACTGATGGACAAACTGAAGTAGTAAACAGAACCTTGTCTACTCTCTTGCGAACTGTTGTTAAAAAGAACCTTAAGTCTTGGGAAGATTGTTTACCACATGTAGAGTTTGCATACAACCATTCTGTTCATTGAGCTACTAAGTTTTCTCCTTTCCAGATTGTGTATGGATTCAATCCTTTAACTCCCTCGGACTTGTTGCCATTACCTCTCAGTGAACAAGCTAATCTTGATGGCTTAGCCAAGGCCAAGTATGTTGTGTCTTTGCATGAACAGGTGAAGAAGAACATTGAGGAAAGGACAAAGGAGTATGAGAAGTATGCAAACAAGGGTAGACGGGAACTTGTGTTAGAACCAGGAGACTTGGTGTGGGTGCACTTGAGGAAAGAAAGGTTCCCTGCTGAAAGAAAATCCAAACTCATGTCAAGAACAGATGGACCTTTCCGTGTGCTTGAACGCATAAATAACAATGCTTACAAGATTGATCTCCAAGGTAAGTACACAGTAAGTTCTACTTTCAATATTGCTGACTTGATCCCTTATTGTGCAGATGATTCAGATTTGAGGACAAATCCTTTCAAAGGGAGAGGGGATGATGTAACCGCGCTTGAACCAGCAGCTTTCTTGGAGCAGAGTGAGCTGAACCAGCTCAGTGACACTGAAGAGGAGACAAACGTGCTGAACCAGCTGAGTGACACTGATGGGGAACAAGATGAGCTGAACACTCTAGGCGAGATGGACCTAGCTGGAACTGAAGGAAATTGGCCCAAACTTGCTAAAGGAAAAGATGTGTCCTCTTCAGCCCAAAGAGATGCAATTTCAACCCAAAACCTTGATGGATCAGGATCTGTTTTCTCTTTCCAAGCTAAGGACCCATTCAACCTTTCTAAAGGCCCTATCACTCGATCACAAACCAGAAGAATGGAGAAAGCCATTGTTGGAATGGTTTACATCAAACCAGACCCAAATTCGATGGAAGAACAAGACCAGAACCAAACTAAGCTCTTCAACTACTCAGTCTTCGGTCCTGCATAGTTTTTCCCTTAGTCTTTCTTGTTTTCTACAATTTAGAAAGTCTTGTTTAGTTCCCAATAAGTCTTTTGGCGTGCTCTTTGTTCTACATAAACTCATGTTCGATTTCAATAAGATCATTCACTCTTTTTATCAAAAATCTCTCTAAAAGCTTGTGAATCCTTTGTTCAGCTTCTGAACATCGATTGCTTAGGAGTCAAATCCTCTGCATCTTGCCTAGTGATCACGTCTGAGCGGTGACCTGCTCGATCATAGGCAATTCTATACAAGTGATTGATCTCTCCATCGATCTCTCACTGAAGAACCATCCTCATCACTACCTTCTTCCACAATCCATCGATCATTGTTCTGTTTTATCAAGGGAACCAATCATCCCAACGTTTCCAATCAAGAGTTCAAACCAGAATCACCCTCAGATCATTCGAAAAGGGATCAGAAACACCAAGGGTTTCATTAGATCCCACTCCAAGTTGACTGCTAGAGAGAGAATGATTCTTATAGTGTGTAGCTTAGCCACTGGAGCAAAGGTATCATTGTAGTCTTCTCCATATGTTTGAGTGAACCCTCTTGCAACCAGCCTTGTCTTCTTCCTTTCTGGTTTTCCATTGGCCAAGTACTTGATGGTGAAAATCCATCTACTAGTCACAGCCTTCTTGCCTTTTGGAAGTTCAGCTTCATACCAAGTGTCATTGTCGATCATGGCTTGGGTTTCATGGCCAACAGATTCTTTCCACTCATCATCCTCCATTGCCTCTTCATAAGATCTTGGTATGTACTCCTGGTCCAGGTTACTCATAAAGACTTGATGATCTTCTGGATATTGTGCTAAGGAACATGTAGCTTGAATTGGATGAGCTACTGCATTTGCATTGTAGTATACTCTAGTGTTCATCCAATTTGATGGGTCCTTTCTGATCCTAGTGCTTCTCCTTAAGGGCTGCACTTCTTCTACCTCAGTCTCATTTTCATTGATGATTTGGGGTTCCTGATTCTCCTCTTCTTCTTGACCATGTTGATCATGAACTTCAGGAATCTGATCATGAACTTCAGAACTTTCTTGGTGTGTTGGTTCTGGTTCTGATTGGTTTCCCCCCTCATGATCAAGATGGGATTCATTCTCACCAGCTTCAGCTGCTTGGGTAGGGCGGCCATGTACCTCTTCCCTTTGTTTTGGTTGGCTGATCCCTAGATTCTCCAAGATTATTCTCAAGTTGTTAGCCCTATCCGAGGGTGCATGAGAAAGATCTTTAAGGCTGTCCCAGCTCTTTTCATCATAGTACCCTCTAGATTCCACAAACTTGACATCTCGTGACACCAAAACCTTTCTTGTCTCTGGTATATAACATTTGTACCCTTTCTGGTGAGCTGAGTAGCCAATGAACATTCCTTTGACACTCTTGGCTTCTAATTTGTTTCTTTGTTCCCCTGGAATCAAAACAAAGCAAAGACACCCAAACACACGCAAATGATCAATGGATGGCTTGGTTTTAGTCAATACCTCAAATGGAGAGCTATCATGGAGGACTCTGGTTGGTATTCGGTTGATAAGATAGCATGCTGAGACCACAGCATCACCCCAAAACCTCTTTGGAACATTGGTGTGGAACATCATACTTCTTGCAACTTCCATGAGATGGCGGTTCTTTCTCTCAGCGACTCCATTTTGTTGTGGTGTGTAAGGGCAGCTTGTTTGGTGAATGATTCCATGTTTGGTTAAGTGGTTCTTGAATGCGTGGCTAGTATATTCCCCACCATTATCTGACCTAAATATTTTGATCTTGGCATTGTAATGGTTAGTAACATAGCTCTGAAAATTCATAAAGGCTTCTAACACCCTATCTTTAGATTGGATCAAGGTCAGCCATGTATACTTTGATTTTTCATCTATAAAGGTGACAAAATACTTATGACTTTCTCTAGAGGCACAAGGGGCAGTCCACACATCAGAGTGAATCAAATCAAAACAATGCTCATAGATAGTCATTGACTTAGGAAAAACAGACTTGCAATGTTTGCCTAAGATACAAGCCTCACAACTATCATTTTGAAATGAAAGATTAGGCAACATTAACCCTAAGGCACGAGAGTGAGGGTGACCTAATCTAGCATGCCATAATACATCAGAAGCTAAAACAGAAGCAGAATTAAAAGCAGAAGGTAAATCAGAACTAGACTTGGTGTCTTCTAGCAAATAAAGGTCTCCTTTGCTCACACCCTTTCCAATCATCTTACTTGTCTTAATATCCTGAAAATGTACCTCATTAGTATTGACCTGAGTGTAGATAAAGAGAAGACATATGTGTACATAGGCAAGTGACATAGTTGACTACATGCATCAACTACATGCCTCAACTACATGGGAGCTGATATAGTCGACTACATGCATCAACTACATGCATCAACTACATGGGAGCTGATATAGTCGACTACATGCATCAACTACATGCATCAACTATATAGAGTGGGAACTCATCCAGTTTCGAATTTGAATTTGAAATCAGACCAGAATAGATTAATTATTTTTTATTGTCTCCTTTGTCTATAAAGATATGTTGTATAGTTTCTAAATGAAATAAGGAGAAAGAATCCTTTCCTACTCTCTCTCTCTCTCTCTCGTTTACTCTCTCTCTCTCTCTCTTGTTCTTGCTTAATCTCACCAAGTTCTTCACTAAACTAACATGGTATCAGAGCTTTAAGCTCCTGATTTCCTAAAACTCTTCCGCAAACACACTCTAAATCTCTTACTCTTTCATTTGAACCGATTAAAAGTCGGGTTCTCTTACTCTTTCCCTTTGGACCGTTGGACAATAGCTCGGCCAAAGTGTGCTCTTGTCTTGTATTTGGGTGATTCTCGCCATTTTCTTCCTCACCAGAGTACTAACACTACTTACCAAGATCTACTCTTGTCCAGAATACTCTCTTCACTCACCTCTCACTCGGTTTCACCCTTTTACCCGCTGGACAATAGTTAGACGAGATGGAGAAGATGGAGCATCAACAGTACAAGACTATCATCATACCAGCTACCCTAAAGGGAGCTAACTATCTCACCTGGTCAAGGTTGGCTAGGACGGCTCTTGGAGGCAGAGGCTTGTGGGGGCATGTCACGGCAAGTGAGGCACCAAAGCAGACCGGCCAAGGAGCTGACGGCAAGGAGATTGTAGAGAAAGATGAAGGCAAATGGGAACAAGAGGATCTCATGGTGCTGTCTATCCTACAAAGTTCACTTGACACACCTATCATGGATGCCTACTCTCACTGTGAGACGGCAAAGCAACTTTGGGACACCCTACAAAAGGTCTATGGTAACACTTCCAACCTTACAAGGATCTTTGAAGTCAAGAGGGCTATCAACAATCTCCAACAAGAGGAGATGGATCTTACCAAGCACCTTGGAAAGTATAGCCAGCTCTGGTCAGAGCTTGAGATGCTAAGGCCAAGCACCACGGATCCTACGGTCCTTGAAGAGAGGCGTGAGCAAGACAAGGTATTCGGCTTACTCCTTACTCTGAATCCGAGCTTCAATGACCTTCTCAAGCACATTCTGAGGTCAAAAGAGTTACCAAGTTATGATGAGGTATGCTCCCAGCTGCAAAAGGAGCTAGGCTCAGATGGTTTATTTGGTGGAAAGAATGAGCTATCAATGGCTCACAAAGCTGAGAAGATGGAGGCACCAGCCGCAAACAAAACTTTCTACAAGCCAGGTGGTGATAGGTTTGGTGGAGAAAGGCGTCCAGGCATGTGTGAGCATTGCAAGAGACCTGGTCACACCAAGAAAAACTGCTGGACTCTCCACCCATACCTCATACCTGCCTCAGGACAGAAATTTGGTCAAGGCAAGGCACATGAAGCAAGAGCTCATGATGTGCAGTGCAGGGGAGAAGATGGGAAAGCCATGATCTCAGTCACTCACACGGGTGGATCAGCATCTCAGACCCCTTCTCAGCTCACCAATGAGGATGCTTTCCTCCGCAAATCTGACATTGAAGCTCTGATCAAAGCTATCAATGCCAACTCTGGTAACATAAACAAGAATGCGCATAATGCTTTAAGTTCTAATATTGCTAGGCCTTTGATAATTGATTCAGGAGCTTCTCATCACATGATTAGGGACTCTAGATTAATTAACAATGTTCAACCTGCCTTAGGAAATGTTACAACTGCAAATGGTGATAGGGTTCCCATTGAGGGCATAGGAGATATCAAGCTATTTGATAGAGAATCTAAAGCTCTCTATATGCCTACTTTTACCTCTAATTTACTTTCAGTAAAAAGAGCCACTACTGACTTGAACTGTCATGTTGTCTTTAGTCCTAATGAGGTTCATTTTCAGGATATTGAGACAAGTAAAATGATTGGGAAAGGTGTGAGCAAAGGAGATCTCTATTTGCTTGAAGACACCAAGTCTAAATCTGATTTACATTCAGCTTTTAATTCTGCCTCTATGTTAGCGTCTGATGTTTTGTGGCATGCTAGATTAGGCCATCCTCATTCTCGTGCTCTAGGATTGATATTGCCTAATCTCTCTTTTAAAAATGACACTTGTGAGGCTTGTATCCTAGGAAAACATTGCAAGACTGTTTTTACTAAATCATCTACTATTTATGAGCATTGTTTTGATCTTGTTCACTCAGATGTTTGGACTGCTCCTTGTCTATCTAGAGAAAACCATAAATACTTTGTGACCTTTATAGATGAAAAATCTAAATATACTTGGTTAACCTTAATACAATCTAAAGATAGAGTATTAGAGGCTTTTATGAACTTTCAAAGCTATGTTACTAACCACTTTAATGCCAAGATCAAAATATTTAGATCAGATAATGGAGGGGAATACACAAGCCATGCTTTCAAAAATCATCTCGCAAAACATGGAATCATCCATCAAACTAGCTGCCCATATACACCACAACAAAATGGAGTGGCTGAGAGAAAGAATCGACATCTTATGGAGGTGGCAAGGAGCATGATGTTTCATACCAGTGTGCCAAAGAGGTTTTGGGGTGATGCTGTGGTTACAGCATGCTATCTCATCAACCGAACTCCAACGAAAGTTCTCCATGATGTCTCTCCATATGAGGTATTAACTAAAGAAAAACCCTCTATTGATCATCTACGGGTATTTGGGTGTTCTTGTTTTGTGTTGATTCCAGGAGAACTCAGAAACAAATTAGAACCTAAGAGTGTCAAGGCAATGTTCATTGGATACTCCTCCAGCCAGAAGGGTTACAAGTGCTTTGTACCTGAGACTAGAAGAGTGATGGTATCAAGGGATGTCAAATTTATTGAGTCCAAGGGATACTATGATGAGAAAAGTTGGGAAAGTCTCAAGGACCTCTCAAATACAGTCTCCGACCGTGCTACCAACCTGAGAATCATCCTTGAGAGTCTTGGCAATAATCAGCCAAGTACAAGAGTTCCAGAATCAGAATCAGTGTCACAAGCTACTGAACCAGTCCTAGATAACTCCCATCTTGATCATGAAGGGGGGAATCAACAAGAACCAGTTGAAGCTGGTCCTGAAATACATGACCAAGATGGAAATAATGAGGAATTGGCTGATAGTGAGACTGGTGAACAAGGAAACTCGGGTCAGGAGCATGAGGAGATAGTTCAAGAGATACAACCATTGAGAAGGAGCACGAGGATCAAGTATGGTCCGGAGCACTGGAAGAATACAAGAGTGTACTTCAATGCTAATGCTGTAGCTCACCCTATTCAAGCCATATGCTCCTTAGCCCAATATCCAGTGGAGCATCAAGTGTTTATAAGCAATCTAGATGAGGAATGGATTCCAAAGACCTATGATGAAGCTATGGCCAATGATGAATGGAGAGAGTCCATTGGTGATGAAATGGGAGCCATGATCAAGAATGATACTTGGTTTGAGACTGAGCTCCCCAAAGGCAAGAAGGCAGTCACAAGTAGGCTAATACACACAATCAAGTATCTAGCAAATGGAAAGCCGGAGAGAAAGAAGACCAGGCTAGTTGCAAGAGGATTCACTCAAACATATGGAGAAGATTACTTGGATACCTTCGCACCAGTAGCAAAGCTCCACACCATTAGAATTCTACTATCTCTTGCAGTTAACTTGGAGTGGGATTTGTGGCAAATGGATGTCAAGAATGCCTTCCTACAAGGAGAGCTGGAAGATGAGGTTTATATGAAGCCACCACCGGGTCTAGAGCATATGGTGAAGTCAGGAAATGTGTGGAGACTCAAGAAGGCAATCTATGGACTTAAACAATCACCAAGAGCCTGGTATCACAAACTCAGTACTACCTTGAATGGAAGGGGATTCAACCGATCAGAGTCTGATCATACCTTGTTCACACTCACCAGCCAACAAGGTATAGTAGTCATCCTTGTGTATGTTGATGATATCATCATCACAGGAAGTGACAAAGAAGGTATACAGGACACTAAAGGGTTTCTAAAATCTGTATTTGATATTAAGGATCTTGGTGAGCTAAAGTACTTTCTTGGTATTGAAGTATGCCGATCTAAAGAGGGGCTCTTCTTGTCCCAAAGAAAGTACACACTTGATTTGTTAAATGATGCAGGGATGCTTGGAGAGAAACCAGCCAAGACTCCACTAGAAGATGGATATAAGATATTGCGTGAGGGGGAGTATGAGAACACTCCTTGTGATGATCCAAAGCAATATAGGCGACTAGTGGGTAAGTTAATATACTTAACCATTACTAGACCTGATATTTGCTTTGCTGTGAACCAGGTAAGCCAGCATATGCAAGTCCCAAAGGTCCATCATTGGAAAATGGTGGAGAGAATTCTCAGATACCTTAGTGGAGCTCCAGGCCAAGGTGTATGGATGGGTTGCAATGGCAACACAGAAATGGTTGGTTACTGTGATGCAGATTGGGCAGGAGATAGGAATGATAGAAAATCAACAACAGGCTACTGCACCTTCATTGGAGGCAATCTGGTCACATGGAAAAGCAAGAAGCAAAAGGTGGTGTCATGTTCAAGTGCTGAAGCTGAATATAGAGCCATGAGAAAACTGACTAATGAGCTAGTATGGATAAAGAAGCTACTGAAAGACTTGGGCATAGAAGTCACTGCTCCTATCACAATGCATTGTGATAACCAAGCCGCCATCCACATAGCCTCAAACTCAGTGTTCCATGAGAGGACCAAACACATTGAGGTGGACTGCCACAAAGTTAGAGAAATGGTGTTACAAGGAGTGATCCTACCTTGCTACACGAGAAGTGAGGATCAGCTTGCAGATATATTCACCAAGGCTGCAAGCTCCAAGGTGTGTGAGTTCATATACTCAAAGCTTGGGCTTATTGATCTCACTCAAAAGCTACTTCCCTGACTATGAAAACTCTACTCTTTCCTTAGTGTGTTTTTGTCCCAATTGGGTTTTGCATACTAAGGTTTTAATGAGGGATGTTTGTCATGGTCCTTCCAAGCTTGACTTGTTTCACATGGTCAAGCTTGAGGGGGAGTATTGACCTGAGTGTAGATAAAGAGAAGACATATGTGTACATAGGCAAGTGACATAGTTGACTACATGCATCAACTACATGCCTCAACTACATGGGAGCTGATATAGTCGACTACATGCATCAACTACATGCATCAACTACATGGGAGCTGATATAGTCGACTACATGCATCAACTACATGCATCAACTATATAGAGTGGGAACTCATCCAGTTTCGAATTTGAATTTGAAATCAGACCAGAATAGATTAATTATATTTTTATTGTCTCCTTTGTCTATAAAGATATGTTGTATAGTTTCTAAATGAAATAAGGAGAAAGAATCCTTTCCTACTCTCTCTCTCTCTCTCTCGTTTACTCTCTCTCTCTCTCTCTTGTTCTTGCTTAATCTCACCAAGTTCTTCACTAAACTAACAATTAGGACTAAAAATATCATGACAATCAAGATCAGTAGTGGCTTTCTTAACTGAGAGCAAGTTAGATGTAAAAGAGGGCATGTAGAGAGCTTTAGATTCTTTTTCAAATAGTTTCAGGTTTCCTATGCCCTTAATGGGTATCCTATCACCATTTGCAATTACCACACTTCCTAAGGCAGGTTGAACATTACTAATCAGTCTAGCATCCCTAATCATATGGTGAGAAGCTCCTGAATCAATGATCAAAGGCCTAGGATTTTGAGGTGTGCAATGCAGTGAATTTAAAGCATTATGAACATTACTACTAGGGTTACCAGAGTTTGCATTGAGAGCCTTTATGAGAGCCTCAATGTCTGACTTGCGGATGAATGCATCATCCTGAGGAAGCTGAGAAGAGGTTCCAGCAATGTGAGCAGAGGAACTCATGGCTCTCCCTTCACCTTGCTGCTGCATTGACTGAGTCATCTGCTGGACATTGTTGTGAACAGCTTCATGAGCTCTAGCTTGATTGAATCTTGATGGTGGTCTGAGATGAGGATGAAGAATCCAGCACTGGTTCTTTGTGTGACCAACCTTCTTGCAATGATCACACGTTACTCCCTTCTTCTTATCCTCTGATTTGAAATAGGCTTTGTTTGCGGATGCCATCTCAGCTTTGTTGGCCAAGGTAAGGTCTCCCTTTCCTCCAAAGAGACCAACAGACCCTTGCTCCTTTTGAATCTGAGAGCACACCTCCTCTAGACTTGGTAACTTCTCAGCTCTCAAAATGTGTTTAATGAGATCATTGTATGCTGGATTGAGAGTGAGAAGCAGTCCAAAGACCTTGTCTTGCTCACGCCTCTCATTCAGGATGGTTGGGTCTGTTGTGTTTGGTCTCAACATCTCTAGCTTTGCCCAAAGAGATCTGAACTTTCCAACGTGTGCCGTGAAGTCCACATCCTCCTGGTTCAGGCTGTTGATGGCCTTCTTTACCTCAAATACTCTGCTGAGGTTTGAAATGTTTCCATAAACCTTTTGTAGAGTATCCCACAACTCCTTTGCGGTCTCACAGTATGAGTAAGCCTCCATTATGGAGCTATCAAGGGAGCTTTGCAAGACAGACAGCACCATGAGATCCTCTTGACCCCATTTGCCTTCATCCACCACTACAATCTCCTTTCCATCTTCTCCTTGGGTAATCTGTGCCTCACTGGAAGTGATGTGCTCCCATAAACCTCGACCACCAAGGGCTGTCTTGGCCAACCTTGACCAGAGTAAGTAGTTAAGACCCTTCAAGGTAACGGGAATGATCACTGCCTTGTGCTGCTCCATCTTCAACTGTTATTATCCAGCGGGTAAAAGGGTGAACCAAGAAGAATTCTTGAGTTTTGAAGACTGGATTGATGAGATACCGAGTGTAGACTAAGTATACTCTCTTGTGACAGAAAGAAATGAGCAGAAAAGAGTGAGCACTTCCTGGTAACTGAGCAAGAACTCGCAAGAACAGTCTTATTATCCACTGGATAAAAGGATGTTTTCAAGAAATTAAGAAAGTAAACCCATGAAGTGAACAAAGGAAGTAACAGAAAGAGATTTGCGGAAGAGAATAGGTGTTTAGGAGCTTACAAGCTCTGATACCATGTAAGTTTTGTGAAGAATAAGTGAGAAACCACAGAAGAACAAGAGAAAGAGTAGAGAGAATCGTAAGGCAAGAGAGAGAGAGAGAGAAGGAAGATTTTATTTCCTTGCTTAATTTAGGAACCATACAATATTGTTTTATAGACAAAAGGAGACAAGAAGAATAAGATTAATCTATTCTGGTCTGAACCAGAGAAAGGGACAGCTCCTGAACGGCTCCCAAGCTTAGACCAGGCATGTGACTTTTATCTTAAACTATTCCCACTTGCCTCTGATCTCTCTCAACGGTCTGGAGCCTATTTCAAACTTCAATTCTGCTTCTGAGGATTAAGTGTGTCGAGTTTTACCAGTCCCTTGCCTTCCAAGTTACTCAAGACAATCCAAGGTTGCTTGGAAGTCAAGGTTGTACGGAATACCTTGAGTAACAAGGTTCTTTATATCTGACTTATTTCAGGCTACTCTTCTTCTCTTTATCTTCTTTATTTCTTCAGGTCAATATAATCACCCTGAAGGTGAATCAAGATCATAGGAGTTATGATGAAGAAGTTATCCCACTTTTAACCGAACTGACTCCTATTTACCTTGTTTGGAGATTTGGCAATTTCTTCTTGATTCTAATCAACCATAATGAATAAAGATGTTAGAAGCTTTATTAGGAATCATAAATCAGTGGATAATGACCCTGAATTTGAATCAATATCATAGGAGTTATGATGAAGAAGTTATCCCACTTTTAACCGAAGTGATTCCAGTTTGCCCTGTTTGGAGAGTTGGCAATTTCTTCTTGATACTAATAAAACTAGAATGAATCACGATGTGAGAAGCTTGATTTGGACTCATAAATCAGTGTAGAATCACCCTGAAGGTGAATCAATATCATAGGAGTTATGATGAAGAAGTTATCCCACTTTTAACCGAAGTGATTCCAGTTTGCCCTATTTGGAGAGTTGGCAATTTCTTCTTGATACTAATAAAACCAGAATGAATCACGATGTAAGAAGCTTTATTTGGACTCATAAATCAGTGTAGAATCACCCAGAAGTTGAATCAAGATCATAGGAGTTATGATGAAGAAGTTATCCCACTTTTAACCGAAGTGATTCTAGTTTACCTTGTTTGGAGAGTTGACAATTTCTTCTTGATACTAATAAAACCAGAATGAATCACGATGTAAGAAGCTTTATTTGGACTTATTAATCAGTTTAGAATCACCCTGAAGTTGAATCAAGATCATAGGAGTTATGATGAAGAAGTTATCCCACTTTTAACCGAAGTGACTCCAATTTACCTTGTTTGGAGATTTGGCAATTTCTTCTTGATTCTAATCAACCATAATGAATCAAGATGTTAGAAGCTTTATTTGGAATCATAAATCAGTGGATAATGACCCTGAATTTGAATCAATATCATAGGAGTTATGATGAAGAAATTATCCCACTTTTAATCGAAGTGAATCTAGTTTGCCTTGTTTTGAGATTTGGCAATTTCTTCTTGATACTAATAAAACGAGAATGAATCACGATGTAAGAAGCTTGGTTTGGACTCATAAATCAGTGTAGAATCACCCTGAAGTTGAATCAAGATCATAGGAGTTATGATGAAGAAGTTATCCCACTTTTAACCGAAGTGATTCCAGTTTGCCCTGTTTGGAGAGTTGCCAATTTCTTCTTGATACTACTAAAACCAGAATGAATCACGATGTAAAAAGCATGATTTGGACTCATAAATCAGTGTAGAATCACTAAGAAGTTGAATCAAGATCATAGGAGTTATGATGAAGAAGTTATCCCACTTTTAACCGAAGTTATTCTAGTTTACCTTGTTTCGAGATTTGACAATTTCTTCTTGATTCTAATCAAAACCAGAATGAATAAAGATGTAATAAGCTTGATTTGGACTCATAAATCAGTGCAGAATCATCCTGAAGTTGAATCAATATCATTGGACTTATGATGAAGAAGTTATCCCACTTTTAACCGAAGTGATTCCAGTTTGCCCTATTTGGAGATTTGGCAATTTATTCTTGATACTAATAAACCTAGAATGGTAAGAAGCTTGATTTGGACTCATTAATCAGTGTAGAATCACCCTGAAGTTGAATCAAGATCATAGGAGTTATGATGAAGAAGTTATCCAACTTTTAACCGAAGTAATTCCAGTTTACCCTGTTTGGAGATTTGACAATTTCTTCTTGATTCTTATCAAACCAAAATGAATCAAGATGTAAAAATCTTGATTTGGACTCATAAATTCGTTTAGAATCATCCTGAAGTTAAATCAATATCGTTGGAGTTATGATGCAGAAGTTATCTCAGTTTGCCCTGTTTTGAGATTTGGCAATTTCTTCTTGATACTAATAAAACTAGAATGAATCACTATGTAAGAAGCTTTATTTGGACTCATAAATCAGTTTAGAATCACCCGGAATTTGAATCAAGATCATAGGAGTTATGATGAAGAAGTTATCCCACTTTTAACTGAAGTGACTCCAATTTACCCTGTTTTGAGATTTGGCAATTTCTTCTTGATACTAATAAAATCAGAATGAATCACTATGTAAGAAGCTTGATTTTGACTCATAAATCAGTGTAGAATCACCCTGAAGTTGAATCAAGATCATAGGAGCTATGATGAAGAAGTTATCCCACTTTTAACCAAAGTGGGATATGGCAATTTCTTATTGATACTAATAAAACCATAATGAATCACGATGTAAGAAGCTTGATTTGGACTAATAAATAAGTTTAGAATCATCCTGAAGTTAAATCAATATCGTTGGAGTTATGATGAAGAAGTTATCCCACTTTTAACCGAAGTGATCCCAGTTTGCCCTGTTTGGAGAGTTGGCAATTTCTTATTGATACTAATAAAACCAGAACGAATCACGATGTAAGAAGCTTGATTTGGACTCATAAATAAGTTTAGAATCACCCTGAAGTTGAATAAAGATCATAGGAGTTATGATGAAGAAGTTGTCCCACTTTTAACCGAAGTGACTCCAATTTACCTTGTTTGGAGATTTGGCAATTTGTTCTTGATTCTAATCAAACCAGAATTAATCAAGATGTAAGAAGCTTGATTTGTACTCATAAATCAGTGCAGAATCATCCTGAATTTGAATCAAGATCATAGGAGTTATGATGAAGAAGTTATCCCACTTTTAACCGAAGTGACTCCAGTTTACCCTGTTTGGGGATTTGGCAATTTCTTCTTAATTCTAATTAAACCAGAATGAATCAAGATGTAAGAAGTTTAATTTAGACTCATAAATAAGTGTAGAATCATCCTGAAGTTGAATCAATATCATTGGATTTATGATGAAGAAGTTATCCCACTTTTAACCGAAGTGACTCCAGTTTACTCTGTTTGGAGATTTGGCAATTTCTTCTTGATTCTAATTAAACCAGAATGAATCAAGATGTAAGAAGCTTGATTTGTACTCATAAATAAGTGTAGAATCATCCTGAAGTTGAATCAATATCATTAAATTTATGATGAAGAAGTTATCCCACTTTTAACCGAAGTGATTCCAGTTTGCCCTGTTTGGAGATTTGGCAATTTTTTCTTGATACAAATAAAACCAGAATGAATCACGATGTAAGAAGCTTGATTTAGACTCATAAATCAGTTTAGAATCACCCTGAAGTTGAATCAAGATCATAGGAGTTATGATGAAGAAGTTATCCCACTTTTAACCGAAGTGACTCCAATTTACCTTGTTTGGAGATTTGGCAATTTCTTGATTCTAATCAAACCAGAATGAATCAAGATGTAAGAATCGTGATTTGGACTCATAAATCAGTGCAGAATCATCCTGAAGTTGAATCAATATCATTGGACTTATGAGGAAGAAGTTATTCCACTTTTAACCGAAGTGATTCCAGTTTATCCTGTTTGGAGATTTGGCAATTTCTTCTTGATTCTAATCAAACCAGAATGAATCACGATGTAAGAAGCTTGATTTTTACTCATAAATCAGTGTAAATCACCCTGAATTTGAATCAATATCATAGGAGTTATTATGAAGAAGTTATCTCACTTTTAACCGAAGTGACTCCAGTTTACCCTTTTTGGAGATTTGGCAATTTCTTCTTGATTCTAATCAAACCAGAATGAATCAAGATGTAAGAAGCTTGAAATGTACTCATAAATTTGTTTAGAATCATCCTGAAGTTAAATCAATATCGTTGGAGTTATGATGAAGAAGTTATCCCACTTTTAACCGAAGTGAATCCAATTTACCATGTTTGGAGTTTACCCTTTTTGGAGATTTGGCAATTTCTTCTTAATTATAATTAAAACAGAATGAATCAAGATGTAAGAAGTTTGATTTAGACTCATAAATAAGTGTAGAATCATCCTGAAGTTGAATCAATATCATTGGATTTATGATGAAGAAGTTATCCCACTTTTAACCGAAGTGACTCCAGTTTACCCTGTTTGGAGATTTGGCAATTTCTTCTTGATTCTAATTAAACCAGAATGAATCAAGATGTAAGAAGCTTGATTTTTACTCATAAATAAGTGTAGAATCATCCTGAAGTTGAATCAATATCATTGGATTTATGATGAAGAAGTTATCCCACTTTTAACCGAAGTGATTCCAGTTTGCCCTGTTTGGAGAGTTGGCAATTTCTTCTTGATACTAATAAAACCAGAATGCATCACGATGTAAGAAGCTTGATTTGGACTCATAAATCAGTTTAGAATCACCCGGAATTTGAATCAAGATCATAGGAGTTATTATGAAGAAGTTATCCCACTTTTAACCGAAGTGACTCCAGTTTACCCTGTTTGGAGATTTGGCAATTTCTTCTTGATTCTAATCAAACCAATATGAATCAAGATGTTAAAATCTTGATTTGGACTCATAAATCCGTTTAGAATCATCCTGAAGTTAAATCAATATCGTTGGAGTTATGATGAAGAAGTTATCTCAGTTTGCCCTGTTTTGAGATTTGACAATTTCTTCTTGATACTAATAAAACTAGAATGAATCACTGTGTAAGAAGCTTGATTTGGACTCATAAATCAGTTTAGAATCACCCGGAATTTGAATCAAGATCATAGGAGTTATGATGAAGAAGTTATCCCACTTTTAACTGAAGTGACTCCAGTTTACTCTGTTTTGAGATTTGGCAATTTCTTCTTGATACTAATAAAACCAGAATGAATCACTATGTAAGAAGCTTGCTTTTGACTCATAAATCAGTGTAGAATCACCCTGAAGTTGAATCAAGATCATAGGATCTATGATGAAGAAGTTATCCCACTTTTAACCAAAGTGATTCCAGTTTGCCCTTTTTGGAGAGTTGGCAATTTCTTATTGATACTAAGAAAACCATAACGAATCACGATGTAAGAAGCTTGATTTGAACTCATAAATAAGCTTAGAATCACCCTGAAGTTGAATCAAGATCATTCGAGCTATGATGAAGAAGTTATCCCACTTTTAACCGAAGTGACTCCAATTTACCTTGTTTGGAGATTTGGCAATTTTTTCTTGATTCTAATCAAACCAGAATGAATCAAGATGTAAGAAGCTTGATTTGTACTCATAAATCAGTGCAGAATCATCCTGAAGTTGAACCAAGATCAAAAGCTATGATGAAGAAGTTATCCCACTTTTAACCGAAGTGATTCCAGTTTGCCCTGTTTGGAGATTTAGGCAATTTTCTTCTTAATTCTAATAAAACCAAAATGAATAAAGATGTAAGAAGCTTTATTTAGAATCATAAATCAGTTTAGAATCACCCTGAAGTTGAATCAAGATCATAGGAGTTATGATGAATAAGTTATCCCACTTTTAACCGAAGTGACTCCAATTTACCTTGTTTGGAGATTTGGCAATTTCTTGATTCTAATCAAACCAGAATGAATCAAGATGTAAGAATCGTGATTTGGACTCATAAATCAGTGCAGAATCATCCTGAAGTTGAATCAATATCATTGGACTTATGAGGAAGAAGTTATTCCACTTTTAACCGAAGTGATTCCAGTTTATCCTGTTTGGAGATTTGGCAATTTCTTCTTGATTCTAATCAAACCAGAATGAATCACGATGTAAGAAGCTTGATTTTTACTCATAAATCAGTGTAAATCACCCTGAATTTGAATCAATATCATAGGAGTTATTATGAACAAGTTATCTCACTTTTAACCGAAGTGACTCCAGTTTACCCTTTTTGGAGATTTGGCAATTTCTTCTTGATTCTAATCAAACCAGAATGAATCAAGATGTAAGAAGCTTGAAATGGACTCATAAATTTGTTTAGAATCATCCTGAAGTTAAATCAATATCGTTGGAGTTATGATGAAGAAGTTATCCCACTTTTAACCGAAGTGAATCCAGTTTACCATGTTTGGAGTTTACCCTTTTTGGAGATTTGGCAATTTCTTCTTAATTATAATTAAAACAGAATGAATCAAGATGTAAGAAGTTTGATTTAGACTCATAAATAAGTGTAGAATCATCCTGAAGTTGAATCAATATCATTGGATTTATGATGAAGAAGTTATCCCACTTTTAACCGAAGTGACTCCAGTTTACCCTGTTTGGAGATTTGGCAATTTCTTCTTGATTCTAATTAAACCAGAATGAATCAAGATGTAATAAGCTTGATTTTTACTCATAAATAAGTGTAGAATCATCCTGAAGTTGAATCAATATCATTGGATTTATGATGAAGAAGTTATCCCACTTTTAACCGAAGTGATTCCAGTTTGCCCTGTTTGGAGAGTTGGCAATTTCTTCTTGATACTAATAAAACCAGAATGAATCACGATGTAAGAATCTTGATTTGGACTCATAAATCAGTTTAGAATCACCCGGAATTTGAATCAAGATCATAGGAGTTATTATGAAGAAGTTATCCCACTTTTAACCGAAGTGACTCCAGTTTACCCTGTTTGGAGATTTGGCAATTTCTTCTTGATTCTAATCAAACCAAAATGAATCAAGATGTAAAAATCTTGATTTGGACTCATAAATCCGTTTAGAATCATCCTGAAGTTAAATCAATATCGTTGGAGTTATGATGAAGAAGTTATCTCAGTTTGCCCTGTTTTGAGATTTGGCAATTTCTTCTTGATACTAATAAAACTATAATGAATCACTATTTAAGAAGCTTGATTTGGACTCATAAATCAGTTTAGAATCATCCGGAATTTGAATCAAGATCATAGGAGTTATGATGAAGAAGTTATCCCACTTTTAACTGAAGTGACTCCAGTTTACCCTGTTTTGAGATTTGGCAATTTCTTCTTAATTCTAATTAAACCAGAATGAATCAAGATGTAAGAAGTTTAATTTAGACTCATAAATAAGTGTAGAATCATCCTGAAGTTGAATCAATATCATTGGATTTATGATGAAGAAGTTATCCCACTTTTAACCGAAGTGACTCCAGTTTACTCTGTTTGGAGATTTGGCAATTTCTTCTTGATTCTAATTAAACCAGAATGAATCAAGATGTAAGAAGCTTGATTTGTACTCATAAATAAGTGTAGAATCATCCTGAATTTGAATCAATATCATAGGTTTTATGATGAAGAAGTTATCCCACTTTTAACCGAAGTGAATCCATTTTATCCTGTTTGGAGATTTGGCAATTTCTTCTTGATACAAATAAAACCAGAATGAATCACGATGTAAGAAGCTTGATATGGACTCATAAATCAGTGTAGAATCACCCTGAAGTTGTGATGTGATCATGGACCGGATCACTAAGGAGGACAAGGAGAGTCTAGAGGAGCCACATGAAGCCACAATGCATCAACCACTTGGTGAGGATGCTCTAGCCATTCCTGAAGGTCCCATGACTCGTTCCAGAGTCAAGAAGCTTAAGGAGAATGTTGTTGGATTACTCACTTCACATCCACAAGAAGAAGGTCTTGGACAAGGTTTGATCCGAGATGTCTTGATCACCATTCAAGCCATCTCTACACCAAACTGAGTTAGTGTCTAGGCAAGACATGGGGTGCGTGCTCTTTTCCTTGCTTTTGGTTTTGTCCCACGAGGTTTTCCAGGAGGAAGGTTTTTAACGAGGCCACAACTTGTCTACACATCACCTAAGTGCTATTCTCGGTCCAAGACTAATAGAAGTTGCATTTTATTTCATTTTAAACTTATAGACTATAGTTTTAGTTCTTTCCTTTTTTTGATTCATGTCGAAACCCTAGAGGATTTGTCTCTGGTTTCTTATTTAAAGGGTTCTCTACACCCTTTTGTAATCATCCAACCTTTTCAATACAAGTATCATTCATCTTATACGGCTCTCTCTCTCTAAAAGAAGTGTGCCGAGTTCTGGTGTGTCATATCCAGACACTTAAGGGTGTTTAGTTTGGTGTGTCATATATAAATCATTCATCTAGGAGTATCAAGAGATCATTCATCCCTCTTGTGTCACCATTCAATCCACACGCCTTGAAGAACTTGAGTCTTTGATTCGTTCTTGCAAGGATCTATCCATTCCCATCAACCAAAGAGCATCCTAGGGACGCATCAAGTGGTATCAGAGCAACTTTGGTTGGGAAGTACTCGCTATCCTTTGTTTTCTTGTTTCTTTTGTTTGTTCAATCCGTGTTTCATCTTTATCTTTTGAATAAGCAGTAGAACTCATCTAAACTAGGGCTGCTCGAGTTTCATAAGGTTTTAGACAAAGATTATAGGACTTTCCTTTTTTGGAATTTTCGGAAACCCTAGAGAGATAAAAACCCTAGCCGCATGCATCTTCTTTGTCGATCACTTTGTTCTTGTGTTTAATTTGTTTATCACCTTGAACACGAGTAGAATAATCTTGTTAGGTTGCTAGAAACCCTTAGGAGTGATTAGGAAAAAGCTTAGAAGTGTTTCCTTTTTGCTTGAATCCTTTTTCCTTTTCTAGCCGATTTCTCCTTTTTTGTTTTGTCGTGCAAGACAAGCTTGTTTCTTTTCCTTTTTGCTTGTTTTTCTTTTTTCCTTTTTGCTTGTCTTCTTCCCTAGAAACCTTTTACTGGTTGTCTTGTTTGTCTTTGAGCAGGTACAATGGTGTCCGAGTCTGAAGAAGAAGCTGAACTTGTCCGGAAGAACAAACTACTCATGGAAGCTATGTCGGCTCAACTCAATCAAAACATGATTGCAACCATGACCGAGATGATGAGGACCAGCCTCAGTGACATCAGAAGAGAGCTGAGAGAAGACATCAGGAGAGCTACTAGTCACTTACCAAACCAAGAGACTAGGAGAGAAGAGAGACCACAAGCAACTCATCAAGCAACTCGCCAAACAACTCGCCAAGAACATGATGGTTATGAGGAGACTGATGACGAGTATGATCACCTCAGCTCATCCTCAAGAAGACCTAGGCGTGCCCAAGAGAGAAGAGTGAGCCAAGGAGATGATCTTGCTGGTTTGAAGATCAAAATACTCCCATTCCATGGCAAGGCTGATCCGGATGCCTATCTTGAGTGGGAGAAGAAGATTGAGCTAGTCTTTCAGTGCAAGCAATACACCAACCACAAGAAGATTCAGATTGCTGCCACTGAATTCTATGACTATGCTTTGAGTTGGTGGGATCAATACCTCACAACTCGTAGGAGGAATGGAGAGGAACCGGTTGAAACTTGGACAGAGATGAAGTCAATCATGCGCAAGAGGTTTGTTCCAAGCCATTACCTTAGAGACTTGCACCACCGGCTGAGGAAGCTTACCCAAGGTTCAAGATCAGTGGAGGAGTATTACCAAGAGATGGAGTTACTCATGTTGAGGGCCAACATATCAGAGGATAGAGAAGCAACCATGTCAAGGTTCCTTTGTGGTTTAAACCGAGAGATACAAGATAATGTTGAGATGCAACATTATGTGGAGCTTGAAGAGATGCTACACAAGGCTATTCTTGTTGAGCAACAACTCAAGAGGAGGGGACACTCACGCAATCAGTATGGCTCTAACCGGTTACACCACAACAAGGAAGAGAAGACACCTTATTCTAAGGAGTCTAAACCATTCCAGAAGGACAACAAGTCCTATCCAAGAGAAGAGGCCAAACCAATCAGTGCTCTTGACAAGGGCAAAGGCAAGGTTGAGGCATCTAGTTTAAGAGCTCGTGATGTCAAGTGTTAACTTGAAGAAATGAAATGGAGCCAAAGGATGAGTTTGGGTGAAGTTTGGGTCCCGTGCAAAGTTAGGGCAAGACCTCCGGAGACTGTCTAAGAAGGCTTTAGGAGTGTTTAAAGATGTGCAAAGCTAGGGTCAAGTCCAGGAGGGACTTAGACACCATTTAGAGACATTTGGGAGGAGATGGTCGACCGTGCAAAAACAGGGCGAACCGTACGGACTTGTACGGACCGTGCAAAAATAGGGCGACCCAAAGAAGTTTCCATTTGGCCTTTAAAGATGGTTGGGGAGTTTGTGCAAAAATAGGGCGAGTGGTACGGACAGGAGGTCCGTACCATCGACCATGCAAAGCTAGGGCGAAATGCTTTCCCGGGATGAACTAAAATGAAGCCGTGCAAACTTAGGGCGCAAGTGATGCTTGTTCTGATCGAGAGGAATCAAATTGGCATCAAGGGAAGATGCCATGCGCCAGCAAGGAAGAAGAGATAAGATGACAGGCTGGTTACTTGCTGGAAAGGAAGAGTAAAGGAGACTATGAATCTAGCCAAAGAACCAGCCTGATTCATGGGAGCCTATGGGCAACCAATCACAAGCATTCCTTGCCTTGACCAGATTCAAAATTACCAGCCATCCTAGCCATTCATTCTCAAGTGATTTATCAGCCATTAGATTTAGGTTTCTGATTGAAAAAGCTTGTAAGCCTATATAAAGGCATGTTAGGCGAATTTGTAAGCTCAAGGGAGCAAGGGGGATTTCCCCTCTCCACTTCATAATAAACTTAGTGTTCTGAATCAGATTCTCTCTAGTATACCTCTTTCTTAGTCTCTTCAAGTGCCAAGGAAGAGGACACTATGCCAATGAGTGTACCAACAAGAGAGTCATGTTCTTACTATAAGATGGAGAGTACACTTCAGGAGATGACAACACCGAGACTGACCAAGAAGACACTGAAGAAGAACTTGAAGAAGGACCAGTCCAGGGGAAGCTTTTAGTAGCAAGAAGACTTCTAAGCTTGCAAAACAAGGCTGAGGAGCTAGAGCAACGTGAGAACCTCTTCTACACCCGGTGCTTGGTCCAAGGAAAAGTGTGCAGCCTCATTGTTGATGGAGGAAGTTGTGTCAATGCTGCGAGTGAAACAATGGTTCAGAAGTTGGGATTGAAGGTTCAAAAGCATCCCAAGCCTTATAAGTTGCAATGGCTGAATGAAGAAGGCACCATGAAGGTGTCAAGCCAAGTTCTCATTCCCTTAGCCATTGGGAGATATGAAGATGAAGTCTTGTGTGATGTGTTGCCTATGCAAGCTGGTCACATACTCCTTGGAAGACCATGGCAATCAGATAGACGTGTGATCCATGATGGCTTCACCAACAAGCATTCCTTCTTATTCAAGGGCAAGAAGACTACTCTGGTTCCCTTGACACCCAAAGAAGTGCAACAAGATCAGATTCAACTCCAAAAGAAGAAGGAGATTGATCTAAAACCGGCTGGAACTAAGCAGCCAAACTTCTATGCCAACATGGGTGATATCAAAAGAACTCTCAACTCTAAACAATCAGCTATCTTACTTGTGTTTAAAGAGACTCTATTGAACTTAACTGATTCTACACCGGTGTATCCGAGTGAAATGGTTTCTCTTTTGCAGGAGTTTCAAGATGTATTTCCAGAGGACAATCCCATTGGTTTACCACCATTGAGAGGGATTGAGCACCAGATAGACTTTGTGCCAGGATCTACACTTCCAAACCGTCCAGCATATAGAAGCAATCCGGTTGAGACCAAGGAGTTGCAAAGACAAGTGGAAGAACTCATGGAGAAGGGCTATATCCGGGAGAGTTTGAGCCCATGTGCTGTACCAGTGCTCCTAGTGCCTAAGAAGGATGGTACATGGCGTATGTGTGTTGATTGTAGATCAATCAACAACATCACAGTGAAGTATCGCCACCCTATCCCTAGACTTGATGATATGCTTGATGAATTACATGGTTCTTGCATCTTTTCTAAGATTGATTTAAAAAGTGGTTATCATCAGATTAGGATGAAAGAAGGAGATGAATGGAAAACTGCCTTTAAGACTAAGCATGGATTGTATGAGTGGTTAGTTATGCCATTTGGATTAACCAATGCACCTAGTACATTCATGAGGTTAATGAATCATGTTCTTAGATCATTCATAGGCATTTCGGTTGTAGTATACTTTGATGACATCTTAGTGTATAGCAAGAACTTAGAAGAGCATCTAGATCATCTTAAGGCTGTCTTGAGTGTTTTAAGAAGTGAAAAGCTTTATGCCAACTTGAAGAAGTGCACCTTTTGCACAGATAACTTGGTTTTCCTAGGCTTTGTTGTGAGTGCAGATGGAGTTAAGGTTGATGAGGAGAAGATCAAGGCAATCAAGGAATGGCCGAGTCCAACCTCAGTAGGAGAAGTGAGGAGTTTCCATGGACTTGCCGGCTTCTATAGAAGATTTGTGAAGGACTTTAGCACCATTGCAGCTCCCTTAACTGAAGTGATAAAGAAGGATGTTGGATTCAAGTGGGGAGAAGCACAAGAGAAGGCTTTCCAGAGCCTAAAAGAGAAGCTTACTCAATCACCTCTTCTTATGCTTCCTGACTTTGCTAAAACTTTTGAAATAGAATGTGATGCCTCAGGAATTGGTATTGGTGCTGTGTTGATGCAGGATAGGAAACCCATTGCCTACTTCAGTGAGAAGCTTGGAGGAGCCACTCTCAACTATGCAACATATGACAAAGAGCTCTATGCCTTGGTGAGGGCATTACAAACGTGGCAACACTACTTGTGGCCCAAGGAGTTTGTCATTCACACTGACCATGAGTCCCTCAAGTATCTAAAAGGGCAGAGTAAGCTTAGCAAGAGACACGCAAGGTGGGTTGAATTCATTGAGACCTTCCCATACGTGATCAAATACAAACAAGGTAAGGAGAATGTAGTTGCTGATGCACTATCTCGGAGGTATGTTCTCTTGACCACTCTAGATGCTAAGTTACTTGGGTTTGAGCAGATAAAAGATATGTATGATACTGATCATGACTTCAAGGAAGCTTATGCTTCATGTGCTAAGTTTGCCTCAGGGCATTACTTTAGAAAGGAGGGTTATTTGTTCTATGACAATAGATTGTGTGTGCCTAATTGTTCTTTGAGAGATCTTTTTGTCAGGGAATCCCATGGGGGCAGTCTAATGGGACACTTTGGGATTGCCAAGACCTTGAAAGTTTTACAGGATCACTTCTATTGGCCGCACATGAAGAGAGATGTGGAGAGAATATGTGGAAGGTGTGCTACTTGCAAGCATGCCAAGTCCCAAGTTCAAAACCAGGGTTTGTATACTCCTTTGCCCATTCCACACCATCCCTGGAATGACATCTCTATGGATTTTATTGTTGGTTTGCCTAGAACTAGGACTGGAAAGGATTCTATCTTTGTTGTTGTTGATAGGTTCTCTAAGATGGCACATTTCATAGCATGTCACAAGACTGATGATGCATTACATGTAGCTAACTTGTTCTTTAAGGAGGTTGTACGTTTGCATGGCATGCCTAGAACCATAGTTTCTGATAGGGACACTAAGTTTCTTAGCTACTTTTGGAAGACACTTTGGTCTAAGTTAGGCACTAAGCTATTGTTCTCTACTACATGTCATCCACAAACTGATGGGCAAACTGAGGTAGTTAATAGGACATTAGGAACACTCCTGCGTGCATTCATTAGAAAGAACTTAAGAACATGGGAAGAATACTTGCCACATTGTGAATTTGCATACAATCATGCTATGCATTCTGCTTCTAAGTATTCACCTTTTGAAATTGTTTATGGGTTCAATCCCACCTCTCCTTTGGATCTAATGCCTTTACCTGAGTGTGAAAGGATAAGTCTAGATGGCAAGAAGAAAGCCGAGTTGGTTCAACAGATTCATGAGAAGGCTAGACAAAACATTGAGCAGAAGACCAAGCTTTATGAGAAGCAAGCAAACAAGGGGAGACGTGTGAGGACCTTTGAAGTTGGTGACCAAGTTTGGTTGCACCTGAGGAAGGATAGGTTCCCCAACGAGAGGAAGTCCAAACTGATGCCAAGGGTTGATGGACCCTTTGAGATCATCCACAAGATCAATGACAATGCCTACAAGCTTGATCTCCAAGGTAAGTATGATGTATCAAATAGCTTCAATGTCACTGACTTGGCTCCTTTTGTTGTAGATGAACCTGATTTGAGGACAAATCCTTTTCAAGAGGGAGGGGATGATGTGATCATGGACCGGATCACTAAGGAGGACAAGGAGAGTCTAGATGAGCCACATGAAGCCACAATGCATCAACCACTTGGTGAGGATGCTCTAGCCATTCCTGAAGGTCCCATGACTCGTTCCAGAGTCAAGAAGCTTAAGGAGAATGTTGTTGGATTACTCACTTCACATCCACAACAAGAAGGTCTTGGACAAGGTTTGATCCGAGATGTCTTGATCACCATTCAAGCCATCTCTACACCAAACTGAGTTAGTGTCTAGGCAAGACATGGGGTGCGTGCTCTTTTCCTTGCTTTTGGTTTTGTCCCACGAGGTTTTCCAGGAGGAAGGTTTTTAACGAGGCCACAACTTGTCTACACATCACCTAAGTGCTATTCTCGGTCCAAGACTAATAGAAGTTGCATTTTATTTCATTTTAAACTTATAGACTATAGTTTTAGTTCTTTCCTTTTTTTGATTCATGTCGAAACCCTAGAGGATTTGTCTCTGGTTTCTTATTTAAAGGGTTCTCTACACCCTTTTGTAATCATCCAACCTTTTCAATACAAGTATCATTCATCTTATACGGCTCTCTCTCTCTAAAAGAAGTGTGCCGAGTTCTGGTGTGTCATATCCAGAGACTTAAGGGTGTTTAGTTTGGTGTGTCATATCCAAATCATTCATCTAGGAGTATCAAGAGATCATTCATCCCTCTTGTGTCACCATTCAGTCCACACGCCTTGAAGAACTTGAGTCTTTGATTCGTTCTTGCAAGGATCTATCCATTCCCATCAACCAAAGAGCATCCTAGGGACGCATCAAGTTGAATCAAGATCATAGGAGTTATGATGAAGAATTTATCCCACTTTTAACCGAAGTGACTCCAATTTTCCTTGTTTGGAGATTTGGCAATTTCTTCTTGATTCTAATCAAACCAAAATGAATAAAGATGTAAGAATATTGATTTGGACTCATAAATTTGTGCAGAATCATCCTGAAGTTGAATCAATATCATTGGACTTATGAGGAAGAAGTTATTCTACTTTTAACCGAAGTGATTCCAGTTTACCCTGTTTGGAGATTTGGCAATTTCTTCTTGATTCTAATCAAACCAGAATGAATCACGATGTAAGAAGCTAGATTTATACTCATAAATCAGTTTAAATTACCCTGAATTTGAATCAATATCATAGGAGTTATTATGAAGAAGTTATCCCACTTTTAACTGAAGTGACTCCAGTTTACCCTTTTTGGAGATTTGGCAATTTCTTCTTAATTCTAATTAAACCAGAATGAATCAAGATGTAAGAAGTTTGATTTAAACTCATAAATAAGTGTAGAATCATCCTGAAGTTGAATCAATATCATTGGATTTATGATGAAGAAGTTATCCCACTTTTAACCGAAGTGACTCTAGTTTACCCTTTTTGGAGATTTGGCAATTTCTTCTTAATTCTAATTAAACCAGAATGAATCAAGATGTAAGAAGTTTGATTTAGACTCATAAATAAGTGTAGAATCATCCTGAAGTTGAATCAATATCATTGGATTTATGATGAAGAAGTTATCCCACTTTTAACCGAAGTGACTCCAGTTTACCCTGTTTGGAGAATTGGCAATTTCTTCTTGATTCTAATTAAACCAGAATGAATCAAGATGTAAGAAGCTTGATTTTTACTCATAAATACGTGTATAATCATCCTGAAGTTGAATCAATATCATTGGATTTATGATGAAGAAGTTATCCCACTTTTAACCGAAGTGATTCCAGTTTACCTTGTTTGGAGATTTGACAATTTCTTCTTGATTCTAATCAAACCAGAATGAATCACGATGTAAGAAGCTTGATATGGACTCATAAATAACTGTAGAATCACCCTGAAGTTGAATCAAGATCATAGGAGTTATGATGAGAATGTTGCTGATTACCACTTCACATCCACATCAGAAGGTCTTGGACAAGGTTTGAATCCGAGATGTTCTTGATCACCATTCGATCCAATCTCTACACGAAACGAGTTAGTTGTCTAGGCAGACATGGTTTGGTGCGTGCTCTTTTCGCTTGCTTTTGGTTTTGCCCACGCAGGTTTTCCAGAGGAAGGTTTTTTAACGAGGCCACAACTTGTCTACATTATCACCTAAGTGCATATTCTCGATGCCAAGACTAATAGAAGTTGCATTTATTTCATTTATAACTTATAGACTATAGTTTTAGTTCTTTCCTTTTTTGATTCATGTCGAAACCCTAGAGGATTGTTCTCTGTTTCTTATTTAAAGGTTTCTCTACACCCTTTTGTAATCATCCAACCTTTTCAATACAAGTATCATTCATCTTATACGGCTCTCTCTCTCTAAAAAGTTGCCGAGTTCTGGTGGTGTCATATCCAGAGACTTAAGGGCTTTAGTTTGGGTTGTGTCATATCCAAATCATTCATCTAGGAGTATCAAGAGATCATTCATCCCTCTTGTGTCACCATTCAATCCACACGCCTTGAAGAACTTGAGTCTTTGATTCGTTCTTGCAGGATCTATCCATTCCCATCAACCAAAGAGCATCCTAGGGACGCATCAAGGTGGTATCAGAGCAACTTTGGTTGGGAAGTACTCGCTATCCTTTGTTTCTTGCTTTCTTTTGTTGTTGTTCAATCCGTGTTTCATCTTTATCTTTTGAATAAGCAGTAGAACTTCATCTAAACTAGGCTGCTCGAGTTGTCATAAGGTTTAGACAAAGATTATAGGACTTTCCTTTTTGGTTTTCGGAAGCCTAGAGAGAGAGTAACCCTAGCCGCAGATGCATCTTCTTGTCGATCACGTGTTCGTGCATGTGTTCTACTTGTTTATCACCTATTGAACACGATGCCTAGACTTAAGCTTGTATGTAGTGGTGCTAGGAAACATTAAGAAAGTGATTAGCAAAAAGTTGTAGAAGCTTTTTCCTTTGTTGCTATGAACTCGATTCCTTTTTACTTAGACTTCGTATTCCTTTTCACTTTTGTCTGCATTGTAAGCTTGTTTCTTTTCCTTTTTGCTTGTTTTCTCTCTTCCTTTTTGCTGATCTGCTCCTATGAAACCTTTTACTGGATGTTTTGGTTTGCTCTTTGCGCAGGAAGCATGGTGTCTCGAGTCTGAGAGAAGAAGCTGAACTCGTCGGAGAAAACTAAACTCTCATGGAGGCTAGTCTTGAACTCAATCTCAACTCAAACCAAGTATGGCCTGGCAACCATAGACCTTAGATGATGAGGACAACTCAGATGTTGACTTCGAGAGAGCTGAGAGAAGCACATCAGAGACGCTACTAGTCAACGTCACCAAACGAGAGACTAGGAGAAGA